>PVKS010004566.1:0-48458 GCA_004027875.1 Aplodontia rufa
CAAGAGGACCTCGAGAAACGTCAGAACAAATTGCATTCCAGTTTCCTTTAGACCAGGTTGAATGGGAGGCTTCCTTATCTTCTCCCTTTCATGGACCCCTTGGTTACCCTTACTTCTCCAATTCCTCAAAGATAGAGATAACCCAGTCCAATTGATGGTGGTCCCATAGCAATATGCAGACCTGCAAGACTGTGACTGGGATACATATGAATCTGGCCATGGGCCCTACCAAGATGTGCAGGTTTAGGGTGATACCTCTCTCTCTCTCTCTCTGCCCCCACCCTACTGAAGGGCCTGCAAGCCCTGCAGGTAAAAATGCCCAAAGTGCTAGGGTTGTAGTCAATGACGGATAAGACCCCCAGGAGGGGGCACACCCTGAAGTAGGGCATATACCTGCTGATAAAACAAAAAGGGGGAAATGCTGGGCTTTAACATGCAATGCATTGAGAGCATTGCCTCAGAAAGAGGAACTCATTTGCTGAAACCCGCCTCCTGAGGACACATGCAACCAAAATGGCTCCCGACACCCTACTCAGGGGCGTCACCTTGAGATCTTGAAGCCTCTTCAGACCTCCTGATGGGACAGGTTAAATATACCTTCCGCCCTGGGGAACAGCTCATGGTCCCCATTGCTGCATATGGAACTGCTACCTGCATGGGCTCGCCGCCCCTTGCTGACCTTTCCTTTCATTGGTCCCCATACTCTTTATAACCACATGCACTTCCTCAATAAATGAGTTCCTGCTGCGACTGGTTTCCTTGATGCGTCTGATTGTCCTCCTTAGGGAGGGCTGGGAATGGGCGGTCAGCTGACCCTTGCCTCTCTTGGCCACCTTGGTTGGGGCGAGTTTCTCTGCTTCTCCTCTGCAGGTCAGGGGGAACACGAGAGGCTAAAAACCCCAACAGAGGTGGGTTATTATCTTTAGGATACATATTTTGTACCTAGTGAGTGGGCCTCTCTCTGCTTCAGGATTGTCATGTCCTGAACTGCTTTTCTCCTCCACACCCTTCTTGCTCACATTAGTCACAAACCAATAGAGTCAGCCATCTGTGGACTTAGACCTCTGAAACCATGAGTCCCAAGTAAGATTTTCTTCAGCTATAATTGTTTTTGTCAGGTCTTTTGGTGATAGCATTGAAAAGGTTAATTAAAACACCAGTCAAATTTTTATTTGCTCTTTATTTATTTATTTTTAGCTTTTTTGGCACTGGGGATTAAACCTAGAAGTGCTCATCCCCAGTCCTTTTCTTTCTTTCTTTCTTTTTTTTGAGACAGGGTCTTTTTCAGATTTTTTTTTTTAAGAGAGAGGGAAGGGTGCTGAAGCGATGGCTCAGTGGTTATGGCACTTGCCTGGCATGTGCTAGTATTTGTGTTCAAACACCAGCACCACATACACAACAAAATCTTGGAGCAACGAAAGCCTCATGAAAAACTAAATAAAATTATTTCTCTCTTTCTCTCTCACTGTCCCTTTCTGTTACAGAAAGAGAAAGAGGGAGGGACAGACACAGAGAGAGCATGAAATTTATTTAGTTTTCATCAGGCCTTTGTTTCTCTGATATTTCGTTGTTGTACATGGTGCTGAGGTTCGAATCCACATTCCGGCACAATCCAGGAAAGTTTCAGCCCCTCAGGTTTTAATATTAGAGTAACAACATTTTTTTTGGCTAAAGTATGTATGTTTGTTTAGCATAAATATATCAATATATACTTGTACTAAAAACAAGCACTAACTATTTTTTATTTGAGTTGCAAATTAAACTGAAACTTCTGCAATTTACCTGGCAGCCCTTTGTTTAAGCAAACTGTACAGGAGAAAATAATTGTTATTCTGGAATGGCATTTTATTTCCATCATAAATACTGAGATATTTAGAAGAACACACAGAAGCAGAAAAGTTGGAATTCATTTTAAATTAGGTTAGATTGTTGTCTCTGGGACCATGACTAGTCCCTTGAATAAAATATGTTTGAGTTGAAATGAAATTAAAGGGGCTTAAGATACTTTTAGAAGATGCCATAGAATATATTATATTATTGTTACACAAGAAATATGTACTTAGAAATCATTTATTTTTTTAAGAGAGAGACAGAGGCGAGAGACAATTGTTTCATTTATTTTTTTCATCTGGCTTTTGTTTCTCTAACACTTAGTTGAATATGTGGGGCTGGTGTTTGAACCTGGGTCTTCAAACATGCCAGGCCAGCATTACAACTGCGAGCCACTGCTCCAACCCCACAAAATCTTTTATTTTGAAACTTGCTAATCAGAAATATTAATTTTGGCAAGGTGTTAAGTGTTCTACTTCACTTATGAAATGTACCTAAAAACATCTTGGAAATCATTAATGTAAATTTTTGTCACAGCATTTCAGATCGTGTGGTAGGTGCCCAGGGGCCATGTTCTGAGCCATTTCATCAACTCTGGTAACACACAAAGTTCAGACAATTGCTTGCTTTAGTTCTGTGCTGTATATTCTACCATCTGTTTTCCAAGGATTCTATTGACATTAAACAAGTACAAGGGTTATCCCATGACCAAATTCATCTTCCTATAGGATTTCCAAAATTGACAAAAGGAGGAGAAACCTCATTTAAAAGTGATGTTTATTTTTTGGCCTCTAAATACTATTTCCTGGTATAATCTTTGAAAATTAAACATTTAATTAGGGTAAAAACTAACAAGACCTACATCCCATACTTATAAGCCCATTTAAATTTAGTGGTAGTCTAACTTTAGTTTTTTATTCAGAACCAACCAAGTGAGTTCTGGTCATTCCCTTTCGAAGTGTGAAAACTCAAAACATTAGTTTATAGTGTTGTTTATACCTTTAATTCTAGATTACTAAAAAATGACCCTTTGCCTTGTTTAAAACTAATTATTTAAGTAAACATTATAATTAAATTCTAACCATTTCACAATTCTAACCATTGAATGCAAATTACTTGCAAGTTGGGAGCAAATTTATTTTGATGAGAGAAACTGATCTTGTATGTCATTTCACCCACAAGAAGATTTCAACATTTTTCATTTGCATCAGATGAGGGCCTGGCCAAGAATATCCCTTTTACTAATTTTCTTTCCTATCCTTAAAAATTGTACATTTGTGGGTTAGGTGTTTCAACATATTTCCTATCTATGTACACTTTAAAAAGTCTAACCATAAATTAAAACATAACAATATTTCTTTATAGTTCTTTATAATAACTCTCTCATAATATTTTATCCTTGGATAGTACAATGATATTAAAGAGTTTTTTATGGTATAATAGATTTTTTTAAAAGAAACTTAAAATTATCTTTAATAAATTGATAGTTTCATGCATGTTACAAATATTTCTTTAACATAAACTTTAAAGGAGTTGAAATATGATTTCTTAAAACTAATTATCCCCAGAAATTACTTCTGTGTATGTTATGAAAGTTGTATTAACACTGAACAAAGCAGTTTTTTTTCCTGCTATTATAAATTGCTTACCTTATAAAAGATTGACATTCAGGGAGTTTTAAAAGATTAAAAAAGCAAGAAAATAACAAAGAGTAGGATGGAAAATGAGTAGGATGGAAAATGAGTTTCAAGAAAATACTGAAAACAAACTAATTTACTTGGGAATGATATTTCAATTTAAAAATAAATTTGCTACTTTTAAACTCTGCAGACCAATATATACTGTTAAAATGTTTTTTGTTTGTGTTGTTTTCTTCATAGATGTGATCTGTTTCATAAGGTGTTTTTCTTGCAAGTAACTAATAACCCCAAATTCAAATATTTGCATAACAAAATTATTTATTTTGTTACATAGGAAGTCCTGCTGATGAATATAATCCCAATAATATTACTAGGATATTATGTGTTTCTGTCTTTCTATGTTCTCAGCCACATTAGGTTTTTTATTTTTACCTGTTGACCCTTTACATGCCGTAGCAGGTCCATAATGATGACAATGTGTACTATTGTTCAAAGATAAAGTATGAAACATTCTTTTTGTTTTTGTCCATTTTCACTAATGATTAATCTAATTTTCTCTACAAGTCAAGAAAATTTCTCTAATATCACACTGTGTCACAACTGTGCTGTATTAGCTAGCTAATTTAATCATTGGAAAGGAGGAAAGGATTTTCATCCTTGTTTTAGATTAATTAAGCTCCACTTTTAATGGCTGGGGCTGAGGACGACTTTTTTCCTGAAGTGTGAATTCAATCACTGACACGTTAAATAAGTCAAGGGACAATTATAAGGGAAGAGGAGAAATTGGTCTTGCATAAAACTATACCAGGCTATTATTGTACCAGGAAAATCATGCTATTAATAAAAGCAAAAATAAAAGTTAAAATTATAAATGGAAAACGAATCACTTACTACAAGATGCATATTTTCATCTTTACATATTATTGAAGTGCAACAATTTAAACATCACTCAAATAAAATAGCTTTTCTTCCAAGTAAGAGCTTATCCGAGGAGGTCAGGTGTGTGGCCACTAAACTACTTTTAGAATTCTTTGACTCTTAGTGAAAAAGAAGAACTAAAAAGAAAGAGAATGGAAAGAAGCACAAAGCTTTCTTTTTCCCTTTTCCATAGCAGGGAACTTTCTCTCTATTTCTCTGTTTTTCATACCAATCTATTCCATGCCTCCCCCACCCCCATCCCCTGACATTTTCTTCTCCTCCCTTTCCACTTTTATGCTTTTTTCCAGAGTAGAAAATGAATAGGAAATCATAGATGAATCATTGCAGTTCATAAAAACCAAGAAATCATTGAAGAAAATGAAATATACAAAGGAAAATGGGAAAAGTCTTCATTAGTAAAGTAAGGCTGAGTTTGAGCAATTTTCTGTTTAACATTTTTTTAGCAGGAGGTAACACAATAGGAAACTACCAATAACACCAATACCAACAATAATAATGGATAATGGTAACACGAGGCAGAGAGAATTATTGCAGCAATTTATTCAATATATGTGTTGGCTAGAGTTTGCATATGAGGTATCCCTCCAAAGGCTGCTTTGTAATAATTTTAACACAGGAATATTCAGAGGTAAAATAATTAGATTATGAGAGCAATGACTTAGTTGGTCCCTCCTACCTTGAATGGACTGACTGGTAGCAACTGTGGGCAGGAGGGTTGTGGCTAAGTAGGAGGGTCATGTGTGTGTGTCTAGATGGATACACCTTCACTGTGACCACTTCCTCTCTCACTTTCTTTCTTTCCCTCTTTCTCTTTTTCTCTGTCTCTCTTTCTTGGCTCTGCCATGAGGAAACATTTTCCTCCACTGGTCATTCCCACATGAGATACTGCCTTACCCTAGGCCCAGAACAATGATCTATCATCCATGGACTGAAACCTCTAAAATCATGCACCCCAGATAAACTTTTCTTGCTCTGTGTTAACTTGCTCTTGTCAGGTATCTTAGCCACAGCTATGCAAAACAGACTAAACAGTGTTAGATACTGCAGACATTATGCCATTTAAATCCAATGCTATTTGGATAAAGTGGTATTTTTTAAAATATTTTGAAGAGAAGGAAAGTTATACGTAAAGAGATTCAAAATCTTGGCAAGAGTTACAGCACTAGCATCTTGGGAAATTATTACAAAGCTGATACTTATCTTTTACATTTTTGACTCTTATGGTAGGAATTCAATTATTGATTTACAATTAAAACTAACTGGATTTTGGTACAGAAAGAATTATTGGTTTTGAAAAATACTGGACTAGAAGCATTTTTCTCACTTATCTTACAAAGACTAGGCTTGCTTAAATCTTTTGGAACTTATTATAAGAATTGATGCTAAGAAACTTTTGCTTGTAAAAATAAGAGAATTTATCCTCTAAACTGCTAAGTATGAAATATTTCTTTACAATTATTTCCTACCATAGTTAAAGGAACTTTTTATGGATAAAGGTAATTGTTATAGAGATGGCAAGCCCAGTACACAGGTTCAAACACCAGCACCCAAGTACACAACTAAGTGTCAGAGCAACGAAAGCCACGTAAAGAAAACTCAATAAAAATTGATTCTCTCTGTCTCTCTCCCTGTCTCACTATCCTTCTCTCTTTAAAAAAAAAAAAAAGTCATTGTAATAGAGAAAACATGCTTTTTATTTAAAGGAAGATATGTAAGATCACTCAAAGTGTAACAGCAGCTAACTGCTAATCCCATTTCCTAGGAATGTGCACATCAGCATAAATAAAACTTTCTTAAACTTAAAAGCATGATTTAAAAATTTTAACAGTTAATTTACTGTTCAAAGTTTAAAAATATATATTTTCCATGCATAATTGAGACAGATTAAGGCTACAGCACAAAATTGAAATTGACATTAAAATGAGTTAATGTACAAGGTAATAAAAATTGAAGTTTTAAGTAGTAACTATTGAAAATGTTGCCCATTCTACCATTAAAGACCACAGTTGAGTTTTGAAAGTAAGTTTGCTAATCTCAGAATACAGACCTGTCTCAGTTTAAGATTCAGATAAAAATTATTACAGTGAAATAATAATCATTATAAAGATTGTTTTACTTAATATGAGTAAGGCATCTAGCTATATAGAATGCATGAATTATTTCATTTACTTCTCATAATATTACTGTAATATAAGTACATATATTTTAAAATTTAAAAAAAAATTAGGAAAAATTTAGCAAAACCATGGGGGCTGTGTGTTGTGGAATGGGAATCCACATAGGTCTGAATAACTAAAAAATGTTGTACATTATCCATTCTTAGCCTTTTGCTTTTTGAAAATGGGATTTCTCAAATTCTCATCAAATTCACCCTGGAGTTCTTAGTTTTTATAAAATAAGACAAGGTGGATACTGGTGATCAAAAAAGCTAGCCTCACTACCAACCATCTACATGTCTGTTGTGATTTCAATCTGAAAAGATGTTTTTTCTCCTATAAACATGATTCTTCTCAGCTTGCTAATGCCTAGTATCTTTTTCAGCAAAATATTTATTTCTTTAATTGGAAATAATATTTTAAACACACACAGAAAATTCAGTTTTCAAAATAGCTGTGGGTGTCAGTTATTTGACATCCATCACGTCTTCCAATTAAAATCTCATTATCAAAACAAATATTTGCATCTTTTTGATAGAAAAAGCAAAATAAGACTCCTATAGATTGTGTTATCCAAGATGACATGCATAATTCCACATTATTACAAAAGCAATTTTGGAGAGTCATCATTTTTTGAGCCTTTGAGACTTCAGTAGTGCATAAAACTGTAGGGTCCCTGCCACTTTGAGAGGCATATGCTTTAAGTATGAAAACTCACTCCATCTCTTTCAAGTCAATCATGTTGTGTCTCCCTCGCCTTCAATCCTCAAAAACTTCATAAGCAGGCATGAAAAAAGAATGTGAGGCATTTTCCTTCATATGCTAGTACAAGTTAAAGAGCTTGTGCATCAAGAAAACACAACCTTCTTCAGGAAAACAATGTGGCAGTGTTATTTCTGTGAGTGTTAGTCTAGCAACCATCAGATGTATTCCTCCTGGGTGAGCAGCAGAAGCACTGTTTGTTCAGTTTTGTTTTGCTTTCAAACAATTCCAAAGAAATTGAAATTGAAAGCAATCAATTTAACTTACTTTGAAGCAAGAAAGGATAGCATTGCATTTTAATGGGATCAAAATAACTGCTTAGGTTGACAATGACCTTGAAAAGTACAAGGGTAATTTTGACAAAAGGGTGCAATGATAATGTGCTCTTCTATCAGTGAAGCCTGTAATTTCCTTTTATCACCAATGGGAGCTTCATTAAATTAAATGATTCTGTGGAAAAAAAGGTCGTGGTTCAGAGGGAATGTTCCAAAACAGTTTCTTGGCCTAATATTTTGAACATAAATTTCATAGTTCACATGCTCTAAAACCTCCTAAGAAAGGTTTAAAAATTGACTTTGATTATTCACATGTTTATTTTATATAACACCCATCCCAGTCATTGAAGTTTACATTTGCATTTGGATACTGAGAGATAGTGTCAAATGACTGTTCAGTTTTATTTAACCAGAAACCTGCTTATTCAAATTTGCTTTCATTTCATTTTTAAAAACAGAATCTTTTTCCATATCTAAGCTTTATTCTAGTAAACATATTATAAACCTGACCACTCCTTTTATTCTTTGTTTGTTTTAAGCTGTCTATTTTTATTCACATTGTTTGACCACCCAAAAACTGTTTTTTGTGTTATTTGGAAAAATTTCCTCCTCATTCCTCATGGATGAGAAATGTCTTACAGATTACCTTTCTACAATTAATGAAGTATTTTAAGCATCTGTGCCTTTCCACATGATAATGATTGCTCACATATGGAGTTCAGCACCTGAAATTTGGCTAGTATAAAGGAAAAAGTGAATTTTAACATTTTAATTAATTTAAAATTAAAATTAAGTAGTAATCTTTAAGTAGTGACTTATGTATTGAGTGTACAAGTATAGTTACAATGAATATACCTTTTTATATTTGTGTCTTTCAGCCTACATTATACCCTGAAATATGCCTACAAATTGGAGTGTATGTGTAGCATTTTTTTGTTTTTGTTTTTGTTTTGAAGAGTTACTTTCATAATATTTTTGGAAAAAAAATCACTAAATATAAGATCATCCTGTTAGCTGAATTTTAACTACATAATACAGTCTGATTAAATATAGCAACTATGTGATAGGTTAAGTCTCTAGGATTTAGGCATTTGCATAATTTAAACTTTGAACCCTTTTAATAACAAATGCCATTATCCTATCGCCATGTGTCCCTAGCAACCAAAATTCTACTCTCTGCTTCTGTGAGTCATGTGGTATTTGCCTTTGTATATCTGGCTTATTGTCACAGTAGTCATCCTAAAGAGTGTGAAGTCACATCTCATTGTGTGATTTGAATATCCCTGACAACTAGCAATATCGAGCTCTGCTTATATATCTGTTGCTCATCTGTATGTCTTTTTTTGTGGATTGTGTTTTTAGGTCCTTTGCCCATTTTTTATTTGAGTTGTTTATGTTTTACCATTGAATTATAAAAGTTTCGTATTAATTTTGAAAGCTAACATTTTCTCAGATACACAGTTTGCATACAATTTTCTCTCATCACATACTTTGCTTTTTTTATTTTGTTGACTTTCTATTGTTCCATATGAACTTTTTTGTTTGGTAGAATCTCATTTTATTTTTTTTTTCTTTTATTGGTTGTGCTTTTGATTTTGTATATAAAAAATTGTCTCTCTACTTTTCTAAAACAGCTGATGAGGAACTGAGGCCTACCAATAATCCCATCAATGAGTGTGGAAACACATACTTTCACTCAAGTATAACACAGGTATTATTCTTGAATTGGCTGTAAAATCTTGAAAAAACATGAGCTGGAATACCAATCTAAAGAGCTTCTGTCTTTCACATAAACAGAAACCATGGAACAATTGTGCTCACTGTTTAAATTACTAATTTTAGGGACTCTCCGCCATGCAGCAAAAGATAAATAAAAAGGATCAGAACAAGATGATAAAGTTGGACTCTCCACCATTTGGGCCCAAAGAAACACTGATTTGTACAATGAGGCAGGCATGAGAAAACCTTCACAAGAGCTAAGGAAATGAAGTGAGAAATCATAAAAAGTAGATACAACTAGCTACTTATTAATCCAAGCATACTTATTTGATAATTCTGCTTAATCAATTACTGTATTAATTATACTTTCTTTCACAGGGTATCTCTTTGTTTTTTCTAGTAAGGAAGTTTGTTGAATTGACATTTCCTCTTCTTATATGTGTTACCCTTATTTTGCTTTCCTATCATATTATGCATTTAGACCAAATAATAAAAAAGAATCAGTAATAGTGAAAAGAACTCTTAACTTATTCCTAACACTAAAGTATTTTCATTATATGTAGTATTAATTATTGATCTGCAAATGTATGTTTTATTTTATGAAACATAAAATTTAGTTAATAACAATTTATCAAGAATATATTTGAAGGGCTGGAGCAGTGGCTGAGCGGTTACAGCATTTGCCTGGCATGGGCAAGTACGCAAGTTCAAACCACATCACCATATAAATAATTAAATCTAAGAGCAATGAAAGCTGCATGAAAAACTAAATAAAAATTGTTTCTCTTTTTCTATCTGTCTCTGCTTCACTGTCCCTCTCAAAAAAAAATTAAAAGATTACCTTTGGATTAGAGGGGCTGTAGCCATTTACGTGCTTGCCTCCTACGTGCAGGGACATGTGTTCAAACCCCAGCACCATGTACACAAAAAAGTGTTTGAGCAATGGAAACCACATGAAAAACTAAATAAAGTCGATTCTTTCTTACTCTCTCTCTCTCTCTCCTTGCCCCTCTCTCTTTTTAAAAAAAAAAATACATTTGGAATATTATCATATATACTTACGCAATGAAATAATAATATTCCTGATTTTTTAAAATCTTTTCATGTGTTACCTTGAAATATCTGAGTCATCTCATATTTATGGGGAAAATAAATAAGTTGGGTTTTTGGAAACATAAATATCTTCAGAATTTCTGTTTAAAATATAAAAGATTATTTTAAATCAGGAGTAACTATAATTGACATCATTAAATAATAACAATACCAATATTTTTCTAACATCCTGAAACAGTATAATAATTAGCAAGTAGTATATTTTTGGTAGTTGCAATGATTTTAATGTCATCTCTAAAATTCATGTAGAATTTGCTACTATGCTAGTCTTGGGAGGTGGAGCCTTTCAGTATTGCTTAGATCATGAGGGCTCATGGTGGATTAAGACTGCTTCCCAGGAATGAATAAGCAGTTTTAAGAATGGGTACTCATAAAATTGAGTTTGGCTTCTGACACTTGCTGTTGCTGCCTCCTCCTCCTCATGTGCTCTTTCCTATATGGTGCCCTCCACCATCTTATGATGCAGCAAGAAGGTCCTCAACAGCAACTGGCACCCTGATAGTAGCCTTCCCAGCCTCTTGAATTATGAGAAATTGGTATCTTTTTTAAACTAAGTATCTAATTTGTGCTATACTACTATAGAAGCAGAAAATGGATTAAAAGAGTAGTTTTTATTGCCTTGACAAATAAGTTTCTTGCTTTGTGGCGGGCTGCTCCTGGTTCGTATGCTTGCAATATCTGACCACTTAGAGACAACCAATAGGAGCCGGCAGCAGAGCTTTTTTCCTCATAGCAACAACCTGCTGATTGGGTTACCTGCCCTATATAAGTGGTGCAGCTTCCTGAATAAAGAGGGAGCACGGGAGATCTCCAGAAGCAACAAGCGTGTGCGTGTCGTTATTGCCGCTTCGCCGGTCGAACGTGGCAATGCTTCCTAAAATCAAACTTCATGTTTTCTACTGATTTTATCTATATAATTTTTGTTAATGTACCACTTATAGTGTTATAACCGAAAAAATAAATGTTTGGGCATGACAGGAAGTATTTAATGGACTATCTTGTTATTATATAAGTTTATTTTTAGCACCTTCAATTACATTGGAAAATAATTTCCAAATCAAAAATTTGGTTTTCCTATGAATATTGTAGACTATATCATCAAACACTTAGCTTAAGTTCCATAAATCTTTAATTTCTGCATCTAAAAGGGTATCATTTTGTATAAATCATGGATTCAGAAATATGAGTTGACATTTCAAAACTTTCTTAAAATGTGGTTGTATTTAAAAAAATGCACTGTCATATTAAGGAGACATGAGATGATGTGACAACTAACTAGTAAAAATGTCTATGCTATTTCACATATAAATTTAATACAGATACCAATAGAAGGAGTAAAAATATGGCCCTTTTATTATCACAAAAGAAAAAAATAAACTTCCTATATACTATTAAATAAATAGATGTGTCTTCCTCCAAGGTATATTTTATTGAATTAATAATACTAAAAGTGGTGATTTTATAGAATAGGGTAAGAATTAAATCAGCTTACAAGCTCATGCATTTTAGAAAAAAAGAATTTTCCATCTTCCTTATTTATTAATTTCCCCACTATATATTCTTTTTATACTTCCACTAGAGATTCACTTATTTTCAGCCTTTGGCAATGATTAAAGTGTTTATGTTTACAGTCCATGGATTGTATCTCTGCATTTCTGCTTTGCTACATGACTTATGTGAGACTAATGTGTAAGCAATAGAGATTGGAAAATAGGTTTCTGAAAATTCTGCCTATTGTCACCATAGCCAGAGTGCTCTGTGTATGTTATGATTCCCATAGAAACTGACAGATAATAAATATTAATTGCACTAATCAACTTGAAATTAGTAGAGTCAGCTATTTTCAGTGAATGGTTTCCTTAGAAGGATCACAACCATGCATGATAAGTGCATAATTGCTATAATTTAGCCTGCAAGACAGTTTTCTCCAAATATTAGTAATGCTATGGGAGATTCATAGCCAAGTAAGTTGACACTCATTTTATGAAAATAACTAAATTGTAATGTAATATTTTACCATTCTATTTTTTAAGATAAAATAACTTCACAAATAAAAAGAGACATTATTAAAATTCCAGGTATAGACTGTTCTAAATACAGTTACTGGTTCCTACTGAGTTCCAAGCTAACAGTCTTCTTATTAAAGTCAACAAAAATTCATATTATGTCACTTTCTCACCAGTGTAGAAGATAATTAATATACTTTGTATCTTTTCTAATCAATAAAAATTATTATCATCGATTAAATTGTATTTTATCTGTTAATGACAATATAAATAAAGGACAATTCTCTCACAGTTTAGTGTTTCCAACAAAATAAAACATTGGCATTTATTTCCTGATATTTCTCATACAGGGTATAATTTTAGTATAATTAGATCATATCTTCTAAAATTATCAGTATGATTTTTTAAGTAATGTGAATAGAAAGAGATAGGGAAAGAGAGAGAAAGAGAGATTCTGTTTGTATTAAATTATAGAATACAATATGTATATGATGCTTAATTTTATGTGTCAACTTGATTGGGTCTTGGGATGCCTAGATACTTAGCCAAACACTGTTGTGAGTACTTCTCTAACATTTGCATTGGCCGTCTGAGTAAAGTACATTGCACTCTCTAATGTAAGTGGACCTCATCCAAAATAAAAACTATGTAGAACAAAAAGATGGAGTGAAGGAGAACTGCTTTTGCCTACTGCTTTGAATTGGAATATTATTCATTTATGGTCTTTGGATTCAAACTGAAACATTATTATTCTTCGGTTTTGAATATGCCAGTGTGGAACATACCTCTGGCTTTCCTGGTTCTCATGTCTTCAGATGTATGCTATGAATGATTACACCATGGCTTTCCTGGGCCTTCAGTTTGCTAACTACAGATCTTGGGCAGTCTTAAGTGGGGTCCTGCATCTACTGATGTGTTCTTCCCAAAAATCTTGGATTTCATTAATAATGTTTGTTTGTTTCCCAGATAATGAGCAAATTTCATAAAGAATCTATTTCTCAGAAAAACTTCCTCAAAGTCACAAGATTAATCAGATGCCATTAGTAATTAGTATACCACATACTTCTCTTATTTAGGCATGGTTTTTATTGTTATATTACTATAACCGGTGTAACTTATTAACTTAATTTTTTGTCTCCTAAGGAAGCACAACAAATGCCTTTTCCCCTCATCATTCTATCTATGACTACAGTGCTTATGGGCACAAGTGAGTTAAAAAGTTTATTTACAGACTAGGTACATAAAACACATTTTTTGATAGAAGGAAACTTCCTCAACTTGACAGAGAATATAGATATTATGAAAAAAAGACATCTAATATTACACTTAATTGTGAGAGACTCAAATGTTTCCCACTTAAGTCACGAGAAAGGCAAGGATGACCCTCTTCACCACTCCTTTCAAATTTATACTGGAAGTCTTAACAAATGCAATAAAACAAGGAAATGTATGACATAGAAGGTAGATTTATGTAAAAATAGATGAATTTCTATTTAGAAAATTTGAAAGAATCAACAAAAAAGGCCTTTGTACTAATAAAATAAAATAATATAAAAAGTTTATGATGTTCAAGAACAGCTTTATAGAAGTCAATCACTTTTTTATTATCAATTATTTATCAATAATGAACAAATAGAGTCCATAATTAATTAATGCAAAATACTGTATATATTTGTACCCACACAAAATTTAATATAAATTTAAAAATCTAACAATATACATGTATATGTATGAGGAATATTACAAAACTCTGATGAATTAATTTTAAAAACTGAATAATGAATAAATATTTCTTATTCTCAGATAAGGAGACTCAATATTTGTGATGTCATTTCTCACCAACTTGATCTATAGATTCAATGCAATCTAATTCCAGATATGTACAAGTTCTTTAGTGAATATCAGCAAACTGATTCTAGAGTTTGTATAAAGAGTCAAAATACTGGGAATCGCCATCACAGTGCGAAAGAAGGGTGAAATTGATATATTGACACTAGCTGACCTCAGGACTTAATATTAGTGAGCCACATTAAAACGCTATTGACCTAAAACTGCTCAAAAATTAATGACTATTTATGATAAAAATAAAAATGATTGAGTAAACTATTTATGATAAAAATAAAAATGACTGAGCAATACTCCATTGTGTGTACATACCACATTTTGTTTATCCATTCATCTGTTGAAGGTTACCTTGATTCTTTCCATATGTTATCTATTGTGAAATGTGTTGCTACAAACAGTGATGTAGTTGCATCACTGTTCTATGCTAATTTTACAACTTTTAGATATACATTAAGGAGTGGAGTAGCTGGGTCAAATGATTAATTCATTCTTAGTGCTTTGAGGGATCTCCATAATGCTTTCCCCAATGGTTGTACCAATTTTCAGTTCCACCAATAATTTGTAAGTGTACTCCTTTCCCCTATGTCCTTGCCAACATCTATCATTGTTTTTTATTCTTAATTATTGCCATACTGAATAGAGTGAGGTGAAATCATGTAGTTTGCATTTTTCTAATTGCTAGAGATGTTGAACCTTTTCTCACATATTTGTTGACCATTTGCATTTCTTCTTTTGAAAAATGTCTGTTTAGTCCTTTTGCTTATTTATTGATTTGGTTATTTGTGTTTTTGGTTTTAAGTACTTAGTCATAAGGAAGAATGACTATGGCATTCACTGGAAAATGGATAGAATTTGAGGCTTTCCTGCTAAGTGAAATCAGCCAATCTCAAATAGTCAAAGGTTGAATGTTCTCTCTGATATGTGGAAGCTAACCGAAAGTAACAAAAAGATCAGAGGAATGGACAAAAGGGAAGGAAATGGAGGAAGGAGGGATGAGATAGGGAAAGTTCATGGAATGAAACAAACTAAAATTTCCTAAATGCATAAATGAACATATCATAGTGAATCTCATCAAATGTTCATCAATAAGGCACTAATTTCTTTTAAAAAATCTATTAGTAAATAACATAAAGAACAGTAGAGAGAATGAGAGAAGGGGAAATACTGGGGATAGAATTGAAATAAGTTATACTCTTGTTGGGCACTGTGCAAAAGACAAATGCTGCGCCGGATGCCATGACACTTCCTCCTCTCCTCCTCTTTCATGCTTCTTGTGCTCTGAGCAAAAAGAGTGCGCAAGTGCACCTGAGGGCTGCTTCCTCTTTCCTTCTGTACCTTCTGGTTGGTGATAGCTGACAACACTGACATAGCAGTCCCTCATTGGCTGGGATAAGCCAGTCTGCCGCTTCACCATTGGTTCCTTAGCTGTCTCTCCTCCCTGTAAAAATCCATGTGCCTTGAAAATAAATGGATTCTGAGCTGCCCTCCGCTGCGTGTGGTTGACTCCTTTCCCCGGAAGAGAGGGAAGGGATCCCAGAGAGGGGGGTCTGGGATTTCGGCTGCCGGTATTCATCCTCCTGGTTGGCTCCTGGGAGACAAATTGGCTGGTTCGGATTGCCCTGCCCGCGCCCAGGGACGCTTGGGCAGCGACATACTCTATACTTTTTTTATCATGTCATGGTAAATTCTAATATCACAGCTAAAAAAGAACCAATAAAAATGAAAAGGACAGAAAATAACTTTTTTTTGTCTCTTTGGTCCCTTCTAGGTCTACTTTTCACCATGTAAAACATCTGACTAAATTTAAATTTCTCTTTGACGTACTCTAGTAATTTTCAATTTTGTCATTACTAAAGATTATCTCTCTCTTGTCTCTGTGTCTCTCTCTCACAAGACATGTGCAAAAGCACACATATGCACATACACACATGCAAATACACACACAACCCACACAGACTTCATTCTTAACAAATAAATAAAAATTTCCCAAATGTGGGGCTTAAGCATGTACTTGTGTGTGTGTGTGTGTGTGTGTGTGTGTTTTGATGAGTTCTTTGATCTCTTTGTAATCTAAAATGTAAAGAATAAAGTGTTACTCATTGATGCTATACAAACATTATGCAAATAATTTATTTTTTAAATATTCATGCAATACAGTTTTACCTAATATTATTTTACTTTATGATTTATAACATGTCTACTTTAAAAATGAGTTAGAGATGATTTATAGTGAATGACTTAGCCATGGTGTAACTTTTATAGCTTTTGCTTCACAAGTTATATGTGAAGATAATCCCTATGCATTCAAAGAAGATATCATGGGGAGAGAGGAAAGAAAAGATTAAAATTTGACATTAGCACACAATCATTAGTGATTAAATGAAAATCAATCTATGTGCATGCTACAATCTGTCATACCTAAGAGAAGTTTCAAGTCTCCAATCCAACTCACAATGCTTAAAAGTATTTCTTTACTTCTGTTTTTACTTCTAGGTGTATACAAAAGATTTTTTTTTAATGAGAGGACAGTGAGAGAGAGACAGAGACAGACAGAGACAGAGAGAATCAATTTTCATTTAATTTTTCACATAGCTTTCATTGCTCTGACACTTAGTTGCATACATGGGTGCTAGAATTTGAACCGGTGTACTCACAAATGCCGGGCAAGTGCTGCAACCGCCAAGCCACCGCTCCAGCCCTACAAAACATGTTTAATCATTGATAACCCTCAATCATTTCCTTAATGGCTAATTTCATACCTCAGTATAATAAGTATAAAGTGATAAATGTGTGAATATTATACCAGTGTTTTGGGGGCATAAGGTAACAGCCTGTTTCTTTAGATCCCAAACTCCAATGTAGTAGACTATATCTTTTTCCCTTTCATGAAATGAAGAATGAAGAGTAAATGCTACTTGTAGATATTGGCCTTTTATCTATCTGTAATTTTGAGGTAATCACCTGGTCAAAAAGTATGTCAGGCACTAGTTGCCATGGGACATCGTATTCCTAAAGTTTACATTTGAATAACATGTTTGAATAATCTGGGAAAGGGAGAGGGGTACACCATTCAAATTTCTTTATGTCAAGGCATTGTTTTACACATGACTCAGAAACAAATGGGTCAGAGCTCCCTGAAATTTAATTTAAACAAATTTATTATCATCTAATTAAAATATTTTACAAAGCCTGAAACCACAATGTATGAAATGTAGTTATTTGTGAATAAATAATAGTTGAAAAAGTCATTTATTCTCAAGCTTGAACATGATCTGAATATATTGAGGACATAACCAGGTTATTGATTTCTGAATATATTAATTAGAGAAAGTCTTTTCATTAAAAAGCCTTAAAATGATGCAATTTCAAATAACAATACTGAACTTGCAGAAAAGAATGAAATTCTAAGATTTTTCAAATTATTAGTTATAATTATATTATTAGTTATAATTCAAACACTCAGTATATGGTTTTGGCAGTACAAAAAGTAGGATTAAGGCCAAATGAGCTGCCCTTCAGGGAAGATTAATTTAGATAACGTGTGAATAGGGAGATTCAAGTTGAAAGATAATCAAATTATATAATCAAAACACTCTAGAGACATATAATCCAGCTTAGTTATGTCTTGATCCCTAAAGTGCATATCTTGTCAAGTCAAAATTCATCTTCCATTGAGACAGATAGAAAAAATTTAAATGAAAAATTATGCATTCTAGTTCTTTGTGAAAGTCTACAAAAAATTTTCTGAATTAATTTATTCTACAAAGAAAATATAATGATTAAATCAGTATTTAAATAGAATATAGACAGGTGGGATGATCATATATTCAACCCATTATTCATTAGCATCGTGAACATATTTAGAATATGTCAGATTAAAAATATAATTTTTGATATTGATATTCATATAATTAACATGAAATTTTCTCTCGTGTGTAAGTATGAAACAAGGAATGTAAAAGGGGATCTCAAGCAAATAGGAAAATAGTAGAGTAAAGGAAGGGAATTGAAGGGGAGATATGAAGGGAGGGGATTGGGAATAACTGTTGAATGAAATGGACCATATTATGTTTAATCAGTATAAGAATGTAACACAATAGTTTCTGCTTTCACAATTAAATATAATGACCAATGAATAACAAATAAATAGAAGGTAGACTAATAAAGCAGAGGAAAGGGAGCACTGGGTGGGAGGTGGCAGGGAAAGGGGAAGTACTGGGGAATGCATTGTATCTAATTGTGTTATGTGCATATATGAATATGCTCGCAATGAATTCCCTTATTGTATATTATTATAGTAAACTAATAAATAATATGCTCTCTCTTTTTTAATATAGACAAACTTATAAGATTGAAATAACTCATATATCCAACATAGCATTAATAAAAACAGTTGAAAAAATTTAGGATAAAATGTAATGAATATGAATTGTAATGTATCTTAGTACTTTTCATGACATTTTAGTGTAATAAGTACATACTTATCATTACATACTATAAAATGTATCTTCTAGATGCAAATAAATGCTTCAACTCAATTATTTAATAATTTATTACTCTTTTTGAGCAATTATTTAAAAAATAAGAACCAGGGCCAGTGGCATACACCTAAAATCCCTGCAAATCAGAAGGCCAAAGCAGGAAGAGTATACATTTTAGTCCAGCCTCTAGCAGCTTAGTAAGATTTGGTCTCAAAAAAAATGAGAGGGGCCTGGGACTGTAGCTCAGTGGTAGAGAGCCCATGGGCTCACCCCCCAGTATCAAAAAATTAAAATAAATATATATAATAATATGTCCATATTATTCGCTGGTTATAGAAAGGAAGAGCACTCTCTTTTTCCTTTTTTTTTTCTGTTTTTTCTTTAAAGAGAGAGAGAGAGGAAGAGAAAGAGATAATCAATTTTATTTAGTTTTCCATGTGGCCTTTGTTGTGTATGTGGTGCTGGGGTTTGAACTTGCATACTTGTGCATGTCAAGCAAATACCATAACTGCTGGGCCACAGCTCTACACCAAGGATGGGCTTTTCTAACAGATGTACATTATGATCCTCAGGTAGTATGCAATTTTATTTTAAATTTTATGGAGGAAAAAATGCATATATTTGGTCTTGAAAGAAAATAGACATCGTAAAGCAAAGAACCCAAATAAAAATCAACAATATTCACTTTAAAATATATCTAATCTCAAGCAGCTCTTTATGTTTCACCACAATTATAATCCAATCATTAAGGTTGTGATTAATTTGTCCGAATTGGAGAGGACGTTTGTCTGGTTGGAAAAGCAGAGGAAATGTATGGAAAAAGTATATATAAGAAATTATACATTGCCAGGAAGTATAATTATTTATAGCACAAGGCTAATGGCATCACCTTGTATTTTATGTGATGCAGCTTTTTGATAATAAATATTGCATGATTTACACATGAACACATTTAGATTTGTCAAATGAAATAAATACAACCCACAGGTAAATCAAAGGTAAAGATGACTGTAGGACTTGAGAAAATACCTCTGCAAAATAAATAAAGGAGGGTTTCCTAATAAGAACACCTATCTCTAACAATAGGGAAGGAAGGATTGCAGTGAATAAGAGTTGCTAATTACTTGATAAATCTACTAAAATCTATTTAAAACCGTTTTATGTACTAGCTAGATATTGTATATGAAAGATATTTTGAAGGTTTTATTTAAAGTTTATTATATATTTCAGGTCAAGATTTCAGTTTTATTTGAAATTATTAAAAATATACCTTTATGGGATAAATGAATTACAAGATTAATGATAGATGTCCCATAAACCCTCACAAGATCCTTAAATTTATACAAATTCTTAATTAATTATTTCAACAAAATGTGTGAAAGTTTATACAAAAATAAAGCATTTGAGTGAGTAAAAGAATAGGAGATTAAAATGCATTATTAAATTATATGGTCTCGCCTTTAAAATGTGTATAAGCTTATAAGATTCAAATAAATCATAAGTCCAATATTAGCATTTAGAAAAGCAATTGAAACAGGCAGTAAAAACTTAATCCTACATTTACTTTAATATAATTCTCATTTTAAACACAAGTCCAAACAAAATCTCTTTACATAGATTCTGCTTTCTACCACTTTTTCTCTTGTAAAATATTTAAAGCATCATAGGCCAAAGAAAACAGTACATTCGCAAGAAAATTCAGGAAACTAAAATAGCTACTATTGATGTTTAAAGAGAATAAATCTATAACAACAAGAATAGACATAATAGGTTGAACCTTTGAGGTCCAGATAGAAAGGTTTGGAATAGAATGCGGTTTACTGACATTACAACAATTTGTATTAATTTTTTCGGGCTATTTTCTTCCTATGGCACCAAACATAATATCAGCTTTTCTAAAAATGAGCTAGGCATGAATACCCTTAGTTAGTGAAATGTATTAAAATTTTATTTTATTCTTTGTGTTTACATTGTTCCTTGCCAGAGGCAGGCACTCATGAAAAAGAAATATTAAATGACATTACTCCATCAAATTGTATGTAGAGGACAAAACACACTATTTTTGATAAATAGACTTAATGATGATGTTGTATAAGTGACATTTTCTTAGAATATAAAAGTATATATTTTATTTAAATTTGAATGATTGACTGTGGTGTTTTATCTAAGTTTAGAAGTAAACTTAAGGTTGTAAGAATAATTAGAAGCCCAAACCAGTAAATTTTTGATATAATAACCAATTATTCAAAATAAAAATTTTAATTTTTTTCAACTCTGATTTTTTGTAGTGCACTTATGTGATTCTGTTATGCACTTTTTTTAGTTTCAAAAAATCTTGATTTTTGACTCTGTATGGTGCAAAAAGGTCATTTTAATTTTATTAATTCTGCCTAACCAAGAGCATGTAATGTCTTTTGATCTTATCAGCTCTTCTTCAATTTCTGTCTTAAATGTTCAATAACTTTCATTGTAGAGGATTTTTACTTCCCTTGTTAGATTAAATCCCAAGTGTTTTATTCTTTTTGAGGATATTGTGAATGAGATCAATTTCCTGATTTCTTCTTCTGCCATATTATTGTTAGAATATAGGAAAGCTATAGATTTATGGGTGTTGATCTTCTAGCCTGCTATTTTGCTAAATTTGTTTATAAGCTCAAGTAGTTTTCTTGTGGAGTTTTTTGAGTCTTCCAAATATAGAATTATATCATCAGCAAAAAGGAATATTTTAACTTCCTCTCTTCCTATTCTTATCCCTTTGATTTCCTTCTCTTGCCTGATTGTGGCAGCTAGGATCTCAAGAACTATATCGAATAAAAGTCAGTCTTATCTTGCTCCCAAGTTTAGTAGAAATGCTCTCAGGTCTTTTTGGTTAAGTAATATACAGCCATTACAAAGTTAAATTCCTCTGATCTCTAGGTTCTCTAGAGTTTTGAGCATAAATGGGTGCTGGATTTGTATCAAAGGCCTTTTTCTGCATCAATTGCGATGATCATATGGTTTTTGTCCGTAATTCTGTTTAAGTGATGAAGGACATTTATTGATTTGTGTATGTTGAATCAGTCCTGCATTCCTGGATTGAAGCCCACTTGATCATGATGAATTACCTTCATGATGTGTGTGTGTGTGTGTGTGTGTGTGTGCGTGTGTGTGTGTGTGTTTAAGAGAGAGGGACAGTGAGAGAGACAGAGAGAAAGAGAGAATCAATTTTAATTGGTTTTTCATATGATTTTCGTTGCTCCAATACTTCACACCTGGTGCTAGGGTTTGAAGCCACATCCTCATGCATGCCAGGCAAGAACCATAATTGCTAATCCTCTGCTCCAGTCCTTCTTGATGTGATTTTGACTGTGGTTTGCTACAACTTTAATAATAATTGTTGCAAAATACCAATGTCATTCCTTATAGATACATAAAAAGCAATTCTTAAATTCATCTGGCACAAAAAATAACCTAGAATAGCCAAAACATTGCTAAGAATAAAAGATGAAACAGGTAGATTTGCAATACCAGATCTCAATCTGTATTATAGAACTGTAGTAACAAAAATAGCAAGGGACTATTAATCAAAATAAAAATAAAGACCAATGGAATAGAGTAGAAGACTCAGACAATCCTGCAAATCTTGAAACATGTGATTTTTGACAAAGGGGATCAAAATTATACATGGAGGAATCACAGCCTATTCAACAAATGGTCCTGGACAAATTGGACAGGCGTTTGCAGGAAGTTGAATTAGGTCCTTCTCTCACCTTCCACAAAACTCAAAGTAAAATGGATCCAGGAACTAGGAATTAAACCAGATACCATACAACTGTTAGAAGAACGATTAGGACCAAAAATCCAGCATTTAGTAGTAAGCAAAACTTTCTCAACAAGTATCCTAAAGCAAAAGAATTAAAATCAAAAATCCATGAGTGGGATGCCATTAAACTAAAAAGCTTCTGCTCAGCCAAGGAATTGGTCAAAATTCTCAAGAAACAGCCTACAGAACTGGAGATCATCATGGCCTTTGATTCCTCCAGCAGGAAACTAATATCCAAAATTCATAAAATTCTCAAAAAACTTCAAATCAGAAACCCTAACAATCCAATCAAAAAATGGGCCAGAGAATTAAACAGAAGCTTCTCAATAGCGGACATTGAGAAAGCCAATGAATGCATGAGAAAGTGTTCTAAATCACTAGTAATCAGAGAAATGAAAGTCAAAACTTCATTAAGATTTTACCTCATTCCAGTCAGACTGGCAAAAATGAAAAGTACAAAAAGCAACAGATGCTGGAGGGGTTGTAGGGAGATAGGAACACTAGCACACTGGTGGCAGAACTGCAGACTAGTACAGCCACTCTGGAAAGCAGGGTGGAGATTCCTCAAAAAATTAGGGATGGATCCACTGTACAACACAACTATTCTTCTTATGGGTATGTTCCTACAGGTGTTAGAATCAACATATTACAGTGACACAGCAAAATTAATGTTTATAGCAGCTTAATTTACAATAGCTAAATTATGGAATCAACTCAGATGCCCTTCACTAGATGAATGGATCCAAAAGCTGTGGTATATCATGTATTAGATCCACCAAGGGCATAGCAACACTAAATCTAGAGGAACCATAGAAATAAAGGGTGAGGTAGAATACTAATAGGAAAGAAAAATCAAATTATCTCTATTTATTTATGACATGATCCTGTCATCAATAGTTGCTTACAATCAATAGACTGAAAAGAACTCCACCAGAATACTTCTAGAGCTGGTAAAGAAATTCAACATAGTAGCAGGATACAAGGATATCAAAGAAAAATCAAAAGGTTTCCTATACTCCAATAATGAACCTGATGAGAAAGAAGTAAGAAGAACCAAAATAATTCTGTTCACAACACCTTCCAAAACCAAAACACAAAAGAAAATAAAAAGCAGCAGCAGCAACAACAAACAGCTGAGATTGCATCTAACCAAGTAGGTGAAACAAATCCCCGATGTAAATTATGAATCACTGAAGAAATAAATTGGAGAGAACTTAGACAATGGAAAGACCTCCCATATTCTTGGATAGGCAATGCTGGTATCGTCAAAATGGCCATACTACCAAAAATGTTACTGAGAATCAATGCTACCTCCATCAAAATACCAAAGGTAATTCTTTTCAGAACTAGAAAAAAAGAAAACTCCTAAAACTCATATGAAAGCACAAAAGAAAATAGTCAAAAGCAATCCTGAGTAAACAGAGTGATGTTAGTGATCTCACAGTATCCAATCTCTAATTATACTATGTAAATTCAATAACAAAAGCAGCAAGGCGATGGCACCAAAACAGATGTGAAGATCATGGGACAGAGCAGAAGACAAAACCACATAGATAAGGACAATACCACATAGATACAGTCATCTGATTCCTGACCAAAGTGCCAAAACCATACACTGGAAAAAAAAACCCTCTAAAAATGGAACAAATGGTGCTGGAAAAACTGAATATCAATATGTGTAAGTATGAAACTAATCCCAACCTCTAATAACTTTTAATTGATTTCAAAGTATATTAGGAATCAGAATAGAAACACTGCAACTGCTAGGAAGAAAAATAAATGGTCAGCACTCCAATATAGTGGTGCACACAATGACTTCCTTAACAAATTCTTAAGCTCAAGAAATCAAACAAAATCAATAAGTTAAAAACTTCTACATAGGAAAAGAAACTACTAAGAATGTAAAGAGAGAGCCTAAAGAATGAAAGAAAATCTTTGCCAGCTTCTTCTCAAAAAGAAGATGAATATTAACATCAATCAATAAATAAACAACCCAAATAACCCAATCAGTAAATGGACAGATGTTCTAAACAGACATTTCTCAAAAGAAAAAAATACAAATGGCTAAAAAATATGTGAGAAATATTCAACAATCTTAACAATCAGGGAAACACAAATCAAAACTATAATTAATATTTCATTTCACCCCAGTTAGAATGGCAATCATTAAGAATACAAATAACAATAAATGATGTTGAGGATATGAGGAAAAGTTACACTTATACAATCTTGGTAGGACTGCAAGCTAGAACAACCCTACTAGAAAGAAGTTTGGAAGTTTCTCAAAAGATTAGGAATGGATTCATCAGCTGATTCAGCTATTCCATTCTTTCATATTTATCCAAATAACTAAAATCAGTGTACTACAGAGAAGCCTGAGTACCAATGCTTATAGGAGTGCAATTCACAATAGCCAAGTTATAGAACCAGACTTGGTGTGTGTCAATAGATAAATAGATAAAGGTGGTGTGCCTACACAATTGAATTTTACTCAGTCACAGAGGAGAATAAAATTGTATCATTTGGTGGTAAATAGATGGGACTGGAGAAGATTAGACTAAGCAAATAAGCCAGACCTAGATACTCAAGGGACAAATGTTTTCTTTGATATTTGGAAACTAGAAAGAGAGAGGATTTTTAAAAAGGAATAAAAAAGGAGATCTCATGACAATAGAAGGGGACCACAGAGTTCAGGAAGGGGATCACAAGGGAGGATGGAGGAGAAAGCATGGGTACACGCTACAGAATGAAATCTACCAAATTATGTGATATCTGTGTATGAGTATACCACACAGAATCCCCCTTTCACTTATAATTATAATTCCTTAATTAAAATAATAATAATAATAATAATAACAAAAAAGGAAGATCAGTAGAGTAGAGCCAGTTCATCAGGGGTAGAGAGAAAGGGAGGGAAAAGGGGGGCAATATGAAATGACATTGATCAAATTGTAATGCACATGCATGAATATGGCATAACATATCCCATTGTTCCATATAAAAATAATACACTACTGAAATATGTGCTGAATAGAAAAAATAAATTAAGAACTGCCTTAAGACGTTTTAGCTCACAAAAAGTATAAACTCTTATATTTACATCTACTTACACTTAATTCTTTACCTTATTCTAAAACCATTATGTGCTTTCATTTTATACTACATAAATTATGTGCATCAAATTAATAACAATGAACTTCTCTTTGAATAATACTACTAATGAAGATAAATTTTGTTTCAAATCCATGTGATTGCCTAATTTTACTTCTAATCCTGTTATTATTATTTTAAATTTATTAAAACATTCTTAATTTCCTCTGATTTGTAAGCATTAAACTAATTAATCAAGAATTAAGTCAATTATTTATAGTATTCATTTGTCTACCGTTCTTTTTTTAGCTTGCCTTGGCTACCAAATCAAAGTACCACAGAGAAGATGCCTTAAATAAGAAAAATATTTTCTCACTCTTCTGGAGGCTCTAACTCCAAGTTCGAAGTGTTGTCAAGTTTGATTTTTCCTGGTCCTCTTTCTTGGGTTTGTAGATGACCTCCTTTTTGTCCTCATATGGTCTTTTCTCAGTCTGTTGTCTACGTCCTAACCTAGTAAGGACACCAGTCAAGCTGGATTGGGGGCCACCCAGATGGATTTACTTTATCATAATTTTCTCTTTAAAGAGACTGTCTCCATATACAATCACAGTCTTAAGAATTGGAGGTCATGACTTAAACATAAGACTTTGGATGAAAGTACAAAATTTAGCCCATAACAGTTCTGGTAATAAAAATATTGCTAAATAGTATGTAATCATGAGAAAGGAAACACATTGACTTAAATTCATCTACAAAAATCAGTGATTGTAGAATATTGGAGAGAGTGTGTGAGCAAAAAGCAGTTCATCATCACAGGCAGTGTGGGCTGGGAGATCAAAGGGAATGATGTTGGCAAGACAAAGGCAAAACTTAACTATTACATTCATTTCCTTAGCCTAGGCCTTTTTACATTTATCAGTATGGTTACTCCATCCCACAGGTGAAATGGGCATATTAATGCTGGCATCATAGGTTGCTATCAAACAATTTCAAAAATAAAACTCTTAAAACAATGCATCACACATGATAAATATTCATCTCCTCAGCTATTATTGTATGGAGAAAGTCAGGGAAAATACCAAGGTCAAGGAAAACTTAGGACATAGCAAATGTCAACATTCAAAATTAAACAGGCTTTATAATACACAATATTCAATTATCAGGCCAGAATCTTTAATGATATTAAAAAAAGGTCAAATACACATAAGTTGGTTGAGGAGAAAGAAAAGAATAGAAGAGGTAATGTAGGATTTGTGATACAAAGGGTTCTAGTTCTCAATGAGAATTTTTGGGCAACAAAAAAATGAACAGAATCCCATACATAGATATTATAGTCCCTATTTTATGAACCATGGCACAAAACCCCAGATTAAGTAATTTGTGAACAGATAGACAAACAATGGTAAAAGAAGAAAATCACAATTGTGTCTTATTAATGCAAGAAGCCACACTATCAAAGTAAATTTCTAGGCCATAATCACTTTTATGAAATTTCTGTCTTCCAAATAGTTTCAGTGAATTCCTACTAATTCATCAGCAATGAATTTTAAATAACTTTTAAGTAATTGCTAGAAAGTTAAACTCTTGTTCCCAAAGTCTCCAAGCTACATATTTTCTAACCTTCCCCAGTTGTCAAGGCGCATGAATAGGAAAAATAAAAATTGACACATTTTTGGGTGTTATTTGATAATATAAAAGGTGATGATATAAAATGAATTTATTATAAGACTTAGATGCACAGTGTATATTCTCTGCCAAAATATCTTTTTCTTGTAAACAGGAAACAATGGTACTCAGTCATTTTTATTTTAAATAGTTTTTTTTTGTTGGAGTAGTATGCAGTCTGAGCAATATTTATAAATTGTACACATCAAATGGTTTCATGTTACAAAAATAAACTCAGAAAAGTAATTACTAAACATTAAGCAATTTTTTAAACTTTGAATGGTTTGTTCTCCTTCTCTTAGCAACTACTGAATTCCTTATGGAGGAAAAGGAAGACCAGTCTTCATAACTTGTTCTTCTGGTTATTTAACATTCTATTAATAGGTGACCTCAAACTTGGATATTTTAAAACAACAATATATTACTATCCCTCATGGGTCTTAGAATATGGTCTGAGCTCAGATACCAATTACTGCTTCAAATATCTTATGCAGTTGGTTTTAATAGCATTTGGATCCAGAACGGTCCGAACCATAAATAGTTTGGCTAAGTTCAAATGTCCAGGGCTTTGAGAGAGCACAGCAGGATTGGTTGGTCATCCCTTGCTGTCAACATTGTATCATCCTTTGGTTAGGCTGGTCTTCTGCACAGCACGAGATTCCCAGAATGGTTAGCTTCCCTAGAACCCATGCTTGAAAAGAGAACAAGCAGAAAATACCAGGCAAATTGAGTGTTTGGCTTGAAAATGGCACTGCTGTTTTGTCAGATTCCACTGGTGAAAGCAGTCACAGGCCCCACTCCCTGGCCCTATTTCAAGAGATTAGAAGAGTCTCCTCTTATTGATGGAGAGATAGGAAATAGTATTGCAGAAAAGCATGAATTTGAGGGAGCACTGTGCTGTCTGTGGCTGCATAAAAATCAGGAAAGCGGAGCAAATATAAAATATAGCAAAAATATAGCAAAACTCACTTTTTAATGGAATTGGGTGCTGCATAACGGTGGTACGATCCAGGAAAATAAAAACTCACAAAGAGGATTGGAGAGGAAAAAAAAAAGCTTGGAACTTCACATGAAATACTGATGTTCCTTCCTTCCACCTTTCAGCGTAATAATACAAGGTGGGCTGATGCAAAAGTCTTTGGAACCGTGCTTCCTTTTTGTTCTTTGTGGCTGTCTAGTTTCCTGAATTTACAACAAAGCATCTGGGGTAGACTTGGGTTGCTGCTGGGGAGAGCATTGCAGCGAGGAAGTGAAATTGGATAAAAGCAAGTAAGAGCAGGGAAATTGGAAACTCTCTGCAACAATCTTTGTGTCTCACCAAAATAGTGTGTCTATCTTAAGTCTCATGCCTCTTTCTTCACAGTTGCCATCTATTCTAAGCTGGATTCACATAAGGAAGATTCTCATGATATATACTTCCTAGCATAAAGATACTGGAAGAATACAGTGTATTTATTTAGTTACTGTATTGTACAAGTGTTAGCTATTTAAAATGTCTTAATGGGTTAGCAAAATTATTGAATAAGGCATTTATTTATTTAAGAGGCTTCAACATTTATTAGTGAAGTATCCCAATATGCAGGCCCAGAAAGTTTAATTTGACTGTGTGAGCAACCTACCAGTATATTTTATCATGCATATTATACTGCTTCAGTATTACTAGTTTAACAATTTCTCCATTCACCTTCAAAATACACTTATTGAGTATTACCACATGATGATTATTGTATGTCTCATATCTTTTTTGGCAACATTGAAATATTTTTATTCCTTGTCTTATGCATATTTTGTATTGTTGGAAGAAAGTTTTTAATCGCAAATTCATTATTTCCATTGAATCATAATTTTGGTAAGGACAGCAAAAGGTTATTCAGGCAAAACTACTCTAAATCACTGGTTTCCTTCATATTTCCCCTGTGTAGTGGGCACAATCAGCATCAGAGCAACGGACCAACCTGAATGATGACATGTCAACTTTCATTAATAGCTGAGTTGATATACAAAGTTTCTGTGGAGTGTCTACATTAGCCCTGAAAGTAGATTCAAATATGTTAGAAAACTGTTTCCCACTTCAATCTGATTTTTTGAAACTGTGTGATTTAAACATCTTGTAAATGCATTAGGGTCATGAATGCTACTGAGAAAAAAAATCTATAAAGATTTCCATGCCTTCCTTTGTCTTGCTGTATAAATTGAACTCAGTTCATCTTTTAGGAACATGAATGATTTGACATTTCTGCATTTTATCTTCACTTGTAATTTGGAGTCCTCCTCCATTTGCAAGATAGAAAGGCCATGTCCCTGTCCTGTGCTAATAATTCCAGTGAACAGGGAGATTGCATAGCAGCCTCTTGTTCCCTTCTCCATATGACTGATTATCTATAGCATCTTCAATTAGACAGCAGGCTGTTTCAACTTCACATGAAGGAAATAAATTAAGTTAGAAAGTGAGAAAAAAAAAAGCAAGAGCCAGGAAGGGCCTTCTTTACTCATCATTATCTTACATTTACATATTAAATTATTGTATCTAAGATTTGACCTCAAGAGGTTATCTTTTCCATTTACTTACCACTTACTTTCTATAAGCATAGTAGAGACGGTATCACATCTAAATTTGTGTGCTTTGTTGACTCCTAGACAACACATCACTCATGAGAGAAGCAGACATCCATTTGCATTTTTCTTCCCCTGGTGCTGAGAATCAGACCCAGGGGCTCACGCATGCTTAGCTCCAATTTAACATTCAGCTACATCCTTAGCCTCTCCATTTGTTATTTAATCGCAAAAGTGGATTTTTTCCTTTTTAAAAATCTATAAATTTTAGTCTTTATGTCAGCAATTTTGAATTGATATAAACACAGCCTTGAAGGACATTTTTTCAGAAAAATGTAGTCTTTGACATGCTTAGTGGCCATGCAAATATTGGCTCCTTTTTCATGAAATTGTTCTAATTTCTTCTTCAAAATGAATCATGAATCCAAACTCTTATTTTCTGACATTTTAATGTTATATTTTTCCTATAGAATTCAAAAATTTATCCCAAAATGATAAAGATATTTTATACTATATGTAAAACAAGCACCAATTCTTAGTTTTTTCATATTACCAACCAGCTGATATATTTAAAGATCTCAATTCATTGCATGTATATGTGTTTCATAGAACCTTAAAAAATCACTCAAACTCTGATTTGTCTCTGTGGGCAATGACACAAATGTGCCTTTTCCTTTGTTAGTTTATGAAATCTTTAACAAAGAGTTTCTTATCAACCTCTTCAATGGTCACCAATTTTTTCTGGGTTCAGTTATACTAAGCTTTTTAAATAATTTGCCCTTCTAACACATATACACATGCTGGTTTCAGATCATTGCAGAAAAATATAGTAGAACTTGAAATCACAACAGATCTTTCTTATTTCACTAATATCTATTCTTTTAAGCAGTGCATTCTACTCTTACCCTTTTTGAATTTTTATTTATTCTTTTCTTCCTACTGGACCATGAACTACACCTTCTTCCCCTTGTAAAATCCAGGGATAATCCTTGAAACCAGAGCAGAATTGCAATTGTATAAATATTCACCAAATGAATTTATTTAAATAGAAGAATCACAATGTGGTTTTTTTTTGACAAATTGATTCTAATAAAAACATCAAACTGTCAACCTTGAGTATATTAGGTAAATATGTTTAGTAAGTACATTATTGCTTCATTTAGTGTTTTCAGATGATTCATTTTGTTTGTTTTTTTTGGTTTTTGGATTAATAGATAAAACTGCATAGGCTATTTAAACAATTATTGGAAATAGTCTGGTGGTTATAACAATCCAAAATGGCAGTTAATTGCTCATCAATGAAACTGACCAGGCAAAATGTAGACTGATGGGTGAAAGAGCAACATGGGGAACCCAAGCTGGGCAAACATGACATGGCATTAGCCCTGGATAACTAAGTATATATATGTTTGTTCTTGAATGTTTGATAATGTTGCCCCCTCAATTGTAACTCCATATCCATCTTATAAAAATAAATGTACACTGATTACTGGTACTAGTTGATAGGGAGAAATAACTTGAGAATAGAAAGAATGATTAGACTATTTAATGCCTGAGGTCATTTTAAACTCAATTTTTAAATTTGGTTTTGTTACTGAGTCCCCCAATAATTTCGTATTCTACCAAACATCCATGAGAAAGTGACTACACAAAATACACTCTTTTGATGCACATCATTAGGTACTTTAATTTTAGAGTATAATTTCACTCTAATCTTTAAATTGATTTTATCACAATAAAAATGTTTATTTCAGAGTAGAGATAACAAAAAAATATGCCTTTGGAAAACGACTATGTGTATACATTTGTGCCACAGCTGCCAATGTTAAAAAGTCCTGAAAGTCAGTTCAACAACATAACAAATCAAAAGTGACATAGTTAATTCAAGGAAAAGAGCCAACACACACTATGTAATCCCTTTTTTTGCTGACTTGCACAAGAGCAAACATCAGTATGTAATGATGCATTATGACACAAAATAGCAGGGGTAAGGGGCAAGCACAGACTGAAATCTTTTCTGCAGCATTTATGAAAGATTCAGAGCCACTTACTGCTCTGTTTTGCTGGTCTAAGCATGAATCAGTTTAACAGATCAATTTACAATGTTATTGCTCATGGAAGGAATAAAAAAAAGTATTAGATGTTCTAAGAAATCTATGTAAGTGAGAAATTAGCAATTTTCAATTTTGTACAGTGAGAATGTTTGGTTTTTCAAATGCAATTTGGTATCTGTCGAGTAAATGAATAAAAATTTATTCTCCACTAAACAAAAAAAGTATTGGGAGGTGAATGTGTTTGGACATAAAAATGAAGTAATCTTGCACATCCTGAATTAGCTTCTACAGAGATAGAGTAATTGGGGGTTTATTTGTCTTTTTATAGCAGAAAACTCTTTTATCTTACTAGTTCAACATAGTTTTCATGTATTTGTACATACCAGGACAAAAAGAATAATATATCAAGTGGTAATAATTAAATATCAATTGAATGAAGAAAACATTGCTTATGAGAATAACATTCAAGTCACCTCAAGTCAATTTTTGGCCTGGTAAAAACAATAAGACCTTTATAAAAATTGGGCTACTTAAATTGAGAAGTGCACAAACATACAAAACCTAGTTCAGAGTTCCCATATAAATTCCTAAGTTAGAAAAAATTAAATTTGGCTCATTTTTTTGAGGAGTGCATAACTTAATTAATTTGAGGAGAAATCTCCAAACTTATACAGGAACATAAGAAGAATATATAATAATTCTTATAGTTTTACCCTTTCATCAGGAATGAATACACCAAGGTAAGTGCTTGGAGGCTTGGGTTTTAATTATACCTCTTATTCTAGTTAGCTCTGCAGTTAGATTGAAACCTACTTTTGGGTGAGTTGAATCTCCGCTTCTAACATTCTGAGTTGTAAAAGTAGAGTTTAAGATTAAAAAGCATCTCTAAGATCACTTTCAACTCCAGCAATTTGGAACTTTGTGATATCACTTTTGGATATGACATTATTCAAATGACAACAAAGAACACCATTTTGGTTTTGACTTCAAAATATGCGGAAGAAGTGATCAGGAGAGGAAGCTTTCTTTTCTGAGATTGTGAACTTACAAATATTTGAAGGTTTAACCATATAGAGGAAAAAAACAAACAAACAAACAAACAAAAACCGTGGGATTTCCGGAGTGAATGTTCACAAATTCAAGTCATTTGAAAAACTCCTTGAAAATTCTCAGGGTTAGAGCAAGAAACCAGTTGTCCCTTACTAAGAGTTGTATCAGCAGTTTGCCACAGAAATCTCTGATGAGCAAGATCTGTATGCCTGGAAGGAAATAGTTTTGTGTTCTGAATTAACCACTGTCAGCTGGATAATGCTGAGCAAATTACTTATATTTTGGGGGGCATTATTTCCCACTTTCAGAAATGAGATATATATATATATCTTTACATAGTTATTCTCAGAATTATATAGAACTAACCATTCAGGTATTTGTTGAAAGCTAATTTATTGGCCCTTGCTTTCAGACTTTATCTACACATTGGAGAATTTATTTTTTAAGAGAGAGGGACAGTGAGACAGAGAGAGAAAGAGAGAATTAATTTTATTTAGTTTTTCATGTGGCCTTCATTGCTTTGAGACTTAGCTTTGTACGTGGTCCTGAGTTTTGAACTTGAGTACTCGCACATGCCAGGCAAGCAATGTAACTGCTGAGGCACTGCTCCAGCCCCTGCTGGAGAATTTTTGACACATGTACTTAGTGGGAGTTTGATAGGAACAATTCAAAATACTAGAAAGTAGAGACTTTTCTCTCTTCAATTTATGGAGCCATGTAGTTCAAAACTAGATTCAGACAAACCTGCATTTAAAACCTTGAATGTAAGTGCACTGTGTATTATTTCAAATTGTAAAAGAGCGTTGTCTCCTTCCAGGAGCTCCTAAAGCCATGCTTTGGTGCCTGAGGTGGTCTCAACTAAATGCTGTTAGTAGAACAGTTAATGTTAATCATGCAGAAGTTTTTTATATTGGAACAATTTGGCATAATTTTGAAAGCTAGAGACAGTTCATTCAGCTGCTCCTGTCAGGTGGCATTAATGGAAAAACTGCAGCACTATCTCTTTTCTAGGCAGAGTGGAAAGTAAAAATGATAGTTAAATACATTGCATTTTTTCTATAATTTTAATGAAGTATTAGTATTTGTATTATAATGCATTTAAAAATGCATCTGCCAGGATTTCTCACTTCTTTGTACCATCCATACTCGATGTGTACATGGCATTTTGAATCCTCACATGATAAAAGAAAGCTAACATCCATCAAAAATACATTAAAGAATTGAAATATTTAATCACATTATTTAACAGTACTCTATAGGGTATTAGTAAAATTAAATTTTTTTAGAATTGTACATTTTACTTTCAATTTAGTTTTCAAATGACAAAATCACATGCAATTATGTTTATGACTAACCACTGTATTGGAAAAAAATCATAGCTCAGGATATTCATGGAACTGAAGCAATCACAAATGCTAAGAACCCCAACTAAGCTCTGGTCAGCATTATGAGCACTTTAGTTTGTATCATGTTGGAAGTGACTACTCATTTGAGAGGACATGTGTCAACACTGTTAAAAAGCAACGGAACATAATAGAATAGTAAATTATACACAAATTTGGTATGACCTTTTAAATGGGAGTTGCATTACTTTTCTGGACTCTACTAGTCCAGGAAGACAGTCCCAATCTTAAAGACACAATGTATACATTTGTGACATAGCTAAATGTTATTTGAAAGTGCAAGAACAATAGGACACAGATTATTCTCAAATGCAGAGGATATATAAATCATAATGTTTGCCAAATTATAACGAGAAATCTAGTGACTGAGTTACAACCTCTTAACAGTGAATCAATGCAGGAACCAAAGTCAGGCAGGAAAATGAGCCTGCTACAACCCACACTTTGCTCAGACCACCAAGACCAAAGTTATATATCATTTGTGTGATTAAGGATAAGGAGTAGCTTTAGGGAGATAGCACTGCCTTCTATTTCTTATGTAGAACTTGTATAGAAAATTAGTGATGTCACTTAAAAATTTGACTGGAAAATTATTCTGCATAGAATCACTATTTCTTATTTGAAAGAAATACATTGTATCCATATCACTTACAGAATACTTCCAAACTTCATATATATTTACATCTAAAGTCCAATCCTCCAGTCCCATATTTCAGTCAAATAAGGGCTTTATTGTTGTTGCTGAATCAATAAATTGTTACAAGCATTGTTCTTTTGCTTTTTGCTAACATTACTTTGTTTCAGTTTTTAATGCTCTGGAAATTATAAAGGCCAACCAGTTGAAGAATAAAAGTGAGAAGAAAAGGGTTTTGTATTTAGAATACAATGAGGAAGAACAATACAATCATTACAGTTTGTTTAGGATATAATGGATAAATATACTTTTATAATTTTTTCAGAAATGTATTTGTTGAACAATCAAAAAAGCTTCTAATGAAATAATATACTATATATGTAAATTCTGAAAATTAGATTTACCCCCAAGAGCCCTCACCCCAATTACCCACTCTTATCCCCCCAATCCTTCCCAATGGATCTCTACAAATGCCTTAGGTTTTATGACATAACATCTTACCCAGATTTAAAACATGATAATAGACCTCCTATCTCAATGGCCAGGGTCTAGCTCCAGCCTCCACAGGGGAGTGAAGCATTCAATCCTTGGTTCTCTGGGTTGTGCTGATTTCACTAAGCATAATTTCTTCCATAGCCATCCATTTAACTTCAAAGGCTGCAATATCATTGTTTTTAATTGCTGAGTAAAACTCCATGGTATATATGTACCACAATTTTTGGATCCATTTATCCAGTGGGTGACATCTAGATTGTTTCCATACATAATTGAGCTATTGTAAATTCAGCTGCTCTGAACATTGATTTTGTTGTGTCACTGTAGTATGCTGATTCTAAATCCCCTGGAAAAATACCCAAGAGAGGAATAGCAGGATCATATGGTGGGCTCATCCCAAGATTTTTGAGAATTCTCTTCACTGCTTTCTAGAGGGGCTGTACCAGTCTGCAGTTCAACCAACAATGTGTTAGTGTACCTATCTCTCCACAACTCCTCCAGCATCTATTATTGTTTATTTTCTTCATTTTTGCCAGTCTGACTGGCTTGAGGTGATATGTTAATGTAGTTTTCATTTGCATTTCTCTGATTACTAGTGATTTAGAACACTTTCTCATGTATTCATTGACTTGATCAATGTCCTCTGCTGAGATGTTTCTATTTAGCTCTTTGGCCCATTTATTGATTGGGTTGTTTGTGTTTTTGTAGTTGAGATTTTTGAGGATTTTATAGATTCCGGATAAGAGGCCCCTGTAGGAATCACAGCCCATGATTCTCTCCAGTTCTGTAGAAAACCTCTTGACTCTTTTGATTTTTTTCCTTAGCAGTGCAAAAGCTTTTCAGCTTTAAGATATCCCAATCACTGAGTTTTGACTTTACTTCCTTCACTTCAGGAGAAATGTTGAGAAAGTCTTTGCTTACTCTCAAATGCCAAAGTGTTAGACGTAATATGTCTTTCATCAGTTGCAAGGTAGCTGGTTTAATTCCTAGCTCCTTGATCCATTTTGGTTTGATTCTTGTGCAATGAGAAAGATACGGGTCTAATTTCAACTTTTTGCAAGTGGCTGTCCAGTTTGTCCAGCACCATTTGTTGAAAAGGCTGAGTCTCCTCCATGTAACATTTTGTCCCCCTTTGTCAAAAATCAGATGTTTAAAGATTTGAGGATTTGTTTCAAGGTCTTCAATTCTGTTCCGTTGGTCATCTTTCCTATCTTGATACCAGTACCATGCTGTCTTTTTTACTGTAGCTTTACAGTATAGTTTTAGATCTGGTATGGTGAAACCGCCTGTTTCATCTTTCTTGCTTAGTAATGCGTTGGCAATTCTAGGTTTCCTATTGTTCCAAATGAATTTGAGAATTGCTTTTTCTATGTCTGTAAGGAATGACATAGGTATCTTAATAGGGATTGCATTAAATCTATATAGAGCTTTTGGTAGAATGGCCATTTTTATTATATTAATTCTGCCTAACCAAGAGTATGGGACATCTTTCCATCTTCCTAGGTCATCTTGGATTTAATTCTTCAGTGACCGATAATTTTCATTGTAGAGTTCTTTGATTCCCCTTGTAAGGTTAATTCCCAAGTATTTTATTCTTTTCGAAGATATTGTGAATGGGACTGCTTTCCTGATTTTTTTTATCAGTCCTAATATTATTAGCATATAGGAAAGCTATTCATTTATGGATGTTGATCTTGTAGGCTGCCACTCTGCTAAATCTATTTATGAGTTCAAGCAGTTTACTGAGAGAGTTTTTTGGATTTTCCAGATATATAGGATCATGTCATCAGCAAAAATAGAGAGTTTGACTTCCTCTCTTCCTATTTTTATCCCTTTAATTTCTTTGTCTTGCCTTATTGCTCCAGCTAGAGTTTCAAGAACAATATTGAATAAAAACGGTGAGAGTGGACAGCCCTGTCTTGTCCCTGATTTTAGTGGAAATGCTTTCAGCTTTTCTCCATTTAGTAATATACTAACTGCTGAGGGTTTAGCATATATAGCATTTACATAGTTCAGAATTGTTCCTTTGATCCCTAACTTCTCTAGAGTTTTGAGCATAAAGGCATGCTGGATTTTATCTAAGGCCTTTTCAGCATCCATTGAGATGATCATATGGTTTTTGTTCATCAAACCTTTGGCAAAACTGTTAGAAACAAATTTTCATATGTCTACAAAATATTAGTAACACAAAACTCAACTGTTATCAGAAAGCAGGGAAATCTTGGCACACATCAAAACAGATGCCTTCCACACTGATTGAATGAAAAGAAATACCCAAAGGTAAAGTACCAGGCTAGGAGGGAAAGAAAAAGCTTTTTCATGGATCTCTTTCATGGAAGAGCCAATGCAACAATTGGAATGCCTGTAATAAGTGACTCTCAGAATAGCTAGCATATTTCAACCACATGCCCAGTCTATTCTTAGTGCTTTCAAACCCCCTCTCCTTTCAAGCTATCTCCACCAATTTTCAAGGTGAGGGAACAGATGTTTCCCAGTCCTGCAGATACAAGAAAAATATGTAAAGAACTGAAATATGCCTTAATGCTTGAGTTTAGAATCTCTGGAAGATGGGGCAAGCATGATGTATTTTAAAGCCTCTGAAATGGATCCAATATGAAAACAAAATTGAAAAGCACAGAATTAAATAATTTTTCAAAAGTAACACAGTGAGTGAAGTATGGATTCAGCACTGGCACCTAGAAAGGTGGACAATGATACAACCAACCATGAGGTATATGTAAGAAAGCAGTGGCAGGCTGGAATGGATTCTGCAGTTCATTCTTATTTCAGAAATATACAGGCTAATATGGTTTGTGCTCACCACCCCATTCTAGAACTATCCACCCTCATTCCTTTAAATGTCCCTTGTGGTTTTTCACTGGTTTTACAGTAAAGATAAAATATTTTCACTTGCTCTACAAAACATAGGTCCTCAGAATCTAACTGAATCTCTCTTTCCAGCCAAAAGTTCATTGAACATGATATTTAAGCATTGGCTTTTCCTGACCCTTCTGTCTTTATTTTAAGATTTTCCAGGCTGGAGCAGTAGCTCAGCAGTTACAGCACTTGCCTGGCATGTGCAATTATGCGAGTTCAAACCGCAGCACCATATACACAATGAAGTATCAGAGCAATGAAAGCCATGTGAAAAACTAAATAAAAATTGTATCTTTCTTTCTTCTCTCTCCCTCCCTGTCCCCTCTTTCTTAAAAAAAAAAAAAAAAAGATTTTCCAGGGGCTGCAACCACTGGATGGATTTTGTTTTCTATTCTTCTATTTTCTAATTTTATTTCAGTGGTAAATTCTCAGGGAAAATAGTACTTTCATGACCAATTACACACTTCCCTAACCCAAAATTTATAGGCTTTTGGTGATTTGCAACTTTTCATTCATACCTTACAGCTTTACCTGTTAAGCATTGATAGATGTTTGATGAATCTAAATTGGGTAAATTTCCTCACTCTTCCCTGATCCTGGACCGATCCTAGTGGACATCTCCATTTCACTTTCTTTATGATGTCTTATACTCTAGGCGTTGTATCGCAAAACCTATCTTTCCGCTCTAAAATGTAGTTCTTGTTGGGCTTTAAGCTCATTAAAAATATCAACATTCTCTTTCTTGCTGGGCTTGAATTGTTAGAAATACTCTTGCATCCTCTTTCATCTAATATGCAAAAGTAGTTTTTAACTTTGATAGTTGAGTGCTTCATTCTTTAGTCTATTTTCTTCTTTGCATTTCCATTATCATCCTCAAATTTAAGCTTCCATCACTTCTAATTTAGATTATTATAGCTTTACTACACACATCTTGGACAATACATAGTAGATTAATGCACAGGACAGATTACAATGCTGATATCTGCGTCATCAGAGAGCAAACGAGTCTGAGTCTCTGAGACTGAAGCCTTAGGATCTGAAGTTTGAGAAGTTCCCACATCAATATACTGCATCTGGAGACTAATACAAATAAAATAATTTCCTATGCATTGTTGCATTTCTAATCCTTTCTTGCATCAATTGGACATAGATGCAACTTCTGTACCATTTTCCAAAGATTTATTCCAGTAATAAAATACACAAGATAAAACAAATTATGAAACTCAAAGACAATGCGCAGTAGAAGGTTAGAATACACAGGTCTAGGGGAGTAGTGTCAGAGGACTGTGAGGTAAGTGTGCTCACTGTGAATTATATTCTTATTAAAAGAGGAAATAATTAGAAGGTTTTGATGAGAGAATTATATCATCTGGCACAGTTTTACAGATATATGTTCTGTTATTAATATCACCTTTATTCCTGATAAAACTGGAATTGAAAAATGTGCCTCACATGTAAATGTGAACCTAGTATAACTATGGTCAAATGGGACTACAGACAGCATTCCACAGGTTTGCCATAGAGAAGCAGATGACATTCATGCTATACCTAGGAAACTGGACTTCTGAATTAGAAAATAGTCTTCCCTTGTAAAAACTCTAATTACATTAATGATGTGAATGAGAAATACACAGCAGTTATTCAAGAGTTCTTTGAGAAGCTGCTCCTTGTAGAACAGAGCTTCAAGAGTAAGGAAGTATTTTCTTTCAAAAGATCCATTCTTGTCATAACTTCCAGCAAGGGGTGAAGAGCTTGCCCTTGCAGGTAAGGTGTGAGGTTTCCAGTGGAGAGGGTGAGTTAATCATTCTAATTCAAAAGAGAATACAAAGTCATTTGGCCAAGCATGGAAGTCCCATCTTTAAATCCAGTTCCAATAGTAGTTGGAAGAGAAGTGTTTTCTATTAATCAGTTAAAGCAGAATAAGCTTGAATGATAAAAGTAGTGGGCAACAGCAAAGGGGCTACTGGACATGTCATGTAGTACAAGGAGGAGAGAATTGTTTTTTCTCTTGCAGGAAAACTCTCCTGAAAAAGATATTACCACCAAATCATTAATCAGAAGTGTTTGGGTCCTATGGATATAGCATCTTGGCTGAGCTTTCAGGGCTGAGGCATTTAAATTTACCCCATACAAAGGGTGACTTATGGGTTAATTGGCAGCAGATGTTGCACTGAAATATCCAGATACATTGACATACATCCATTAGAATCTAAAAGCACAGGGTACATGAGCTAAAAGAAGAGATGAGAGTCATTCCATGGACACTGAACACATTTTAAGAACTGTAATGGAATTCAGATGGTATAAGCCATGAAATAGCTGTCATTAATATATTGGATGCCTAATAAAATTCTTGGCTCTAGATACTCAAGAGATCACCAAGAATAATTAAGAAGATGCCATACAAAATGAGCATGTCATTTGATGCATATGTTGGAGCAAATATATTTTAGACAGAGAAAACACAAGCTGAAATCTACAAAAGTATAAATAGGTTAACCTGATAAAGACTAAATTTTTCATAAATACGTCTTGAAGTTAATATTTAGAAGCAATCAAAATAAATGTATGTAGGAAAATAAATTGGAACTACATAGTCAAAGTAAACTATCAACACCAAAGTTTTCTTTAACTCTGTCATTAAATTTCAAATTTTGTTTTACTTTGGGCATCTTACCACTGGAATCAATCTTTGAAAAATTAAATGCAGAAGGTACATTTATGTCTAATTGATGCAAGAAAGGATTGGGAAGCAATCCAAATATTCTAGTTTCCTAGCTTATCTGCAAACACATAAGACATTTGCTCAACTTGGTGCTCTACCAGGAATTCTCTTCCTCTAGGTCACTACCTGAAGCCTTTTGATCTTGGCTCAAGCCTTATCCTCTCCATAAACCAATCCTGAAATCCTGTTTCCCTTCCTAATGCTGCAACCTCTGCTCATCCCACATGTCCAAGTCAGTATCTCTGCTATATGCTTTGCCAATATAATTACCTATTCTAATTTTTTCATTTATTGTCTTTCCCAACTGAAAGTTTCCTTAAGATTGCAATGGTTGTGACTTTTGTCCCATGATGTAGTCCAAGCACCTAGAAGAGTCCTGGACACATAGTAGGCACTGAATCCATATTGGGAGAATTGAGCCTTGGATTCCCCCATTGCTAAAGTCCTTGGAGGATAATAAGGGTAAAATATGTGATATTTATCTTAAAATTTATATTTATTTTTCTGTTTTGTACTATTCAAATACTTTGCTTTTGAATATATTTATAGTTTTAAATGATATATACTGTCACTTTTTAAAAATTTAAATCAAATTGTTTTAAGTATGATAAGGTATTAGAAGTCTTTTAATATGTGATAGCTTTGTGTATGTGAAATTGCCAATATATTTGCTATAATTAAGTCTATATATTTATATGCCACAGAATGAATAATTAAAGCTCATAAACTCTAACTCTCTGCTGATTGTTGTTATTTTTAAATTTCTAGCAGGAATGCAGTAGACACATTGCACATTAGAATGGAACTAGCTTATATTATTACCATTTGCTGCTGATGTAAAATATTTTACCTAAGAAAAGAATGAATAATATATGAATAAGAATATTAACAGAGGGTTATATAAATAACATTGTGCATGTAATCAAGTAGCAAATATATATAACTATATATGCTGAATATAAATATGATGAGATGATAACACTACAGTATAATATTTTATTTTGAAGACAGGCATAAAATTGAGGACTGTATAAAGTGTCTGGAAAATATTTTTACATCCTAATTCATATTCTGAAGAGTAGTAATGGTATTGCTTGCTTCATTAAAAAATTTCATGAATATTGTGTTGTGTTTATAAAATACAAAACAGATATGGGGCTATTATCTCACAGAACAAAGACATTGATTGTTTTCGAGTATCAGAACTATATGGTTATTGAATAAGCCAGAAATCATTAATAACTAATAAGTGCTTGTAGCAATGATTTTATTATTTTGGTCAGTGTAAAAATATTGAAAAGTTCAGGTCATTGCTTCAAGTTCACTTATAAAAGTTTTTTAAGTTATTTATTCAGTGACCCTGGTCATAACATTTTTTGTTTTCTTTCCCTCAACAAATGTCTTCAATTTATGCAGTTTATCTTCATTATTTCACTTCCTGTGTTGGGCACTGGGCCAGATGCCATGACACTTCTTCTCCTCTTCAGTTTCCTCTTTCATACTTCCCACACTCTGAGCAAAAAAGGAGCGGGCGTCTGAGGGCTGCTTTCTCTTTCCTTCTGTACCTTCAGGTTGGTGATAGCTGACAACACCAACATAGCAGTCCCTCATTGGCTGGGATAAGCCAGTCTGCTGCTTCACCATTGGTTCCTTGGCTATCTTCCCTCCCTGTAAAAATCCATGTGCCTTGGAAATCAACGGATTTTGAGCGGCCATCCACTGTCTGTGGCTGACTCATTTCCCAGTGGAGAGGGAAGGGATTTCCAGCCAGGGGGAATATGGATTTCGGCCTAGGCACTCATCCTCCTGATCGGCTCCTGGGGGAAAATCCCGTGGGTCCAGATTGTCCGGCCTTTGCCCAGGGACGCCTGAGGCAGTGACATTCCTGCATTATCCCATCGGATTACAAAGTCTTTAATGTTAAGGGCTATGACATATTTCACTGTTTATTGTACCTAGAGGTTAGTAGATTTTCATTTAAAAAAAAAATAAAGTTACCTGGAAAAAGTACTGAAAATTGAATTGAGTTTATGTTCCCTGAACCTAGGGAAAATAGCATCCAGTGGGGAAGATTTCCTCACTACATTAACAATTATGACAACATTATATGAAATTGCTACCTTAAAGATGTGTAGATGATGTTTAACAGTACAAAGAAAAGAGATCTGGATCTAACTAAGCCTGCATCTCAAAAAAGATGTATATATATATTATATATATAGAAATATATATATTATATTTCATTAGAAGCTTGTTTGATTGTTGAATGAATAAATTTCTGAATAAAATAAAAAAGATGTTCACAAAGAAATGATTCATAAATTATGATACATTTGAAGGCATAGTCTTAGGTTCCCAGGAAAATAAGGTGTAAAACAATTAGAATGAACATAAAAAAAGAAAAGTTAATAAACCCCTGGAAATATAATATGTTTGCACCTGATTTTTATGCTTAAAGAAAGCAGTTAGTGAAAAATACTTAATGTTTCTTTTGTCTAGAGTGTATATATTAATACACAAATATTTTAAATACCATAAAACAGAAAGCATAATTATATGTAACACATGTTAGAAATAAAATTATTAAAAATTCTGAGATGCCATAAGAAAATCAAACACATGCCGAACCCAGAAGTAAGTGAGAAAGAAAGACTCAACTTCTGAAGTAGGGTGCATACACAAAGGGATCTGATGAGCAAGTACACTCGGGAAGGCAGTCAACCTGCTTATATCTCCAACCTGACTCAGTCCTACCCGTCACTCTGATTGAAGGAGCTCGGGGATATACTCTGCATGATCGACTGGTAGAAAATCGGATGGGTACAGAAAACAGCCATAGATGTAATGGAGTATCTGATAAGTAGTTTAAAATGGATTATCTCTGACCATATGGTTCCCAACCTAACATGGCTTTCTTTTAGATGCGAACCTTAAATTAAGAGTACATTCTGAAAAAGAACAACAGATTTCCTGTTTCTCACACTTCATATATGGAAATCCTATAAACCATGAAATGTTTGTCAAGATTTTGATAAATTTTCCAAATGGCATACTTATTTTCAAGTCAATAAAATAATTTAAAAAAACTTTTGAAAAAGACATCATTCTTTCACAAAGTATGCTTTTGTAATTATAAAAGAATCCTGCAGTAATATTTATAAGTCACTCAGTAACTAAAGGATCAGCAACATGAAAGAAGAGAAGGACATGAGGAAAGACACAAAAAGAGGGAGAAAGGAAGGCTGAGGGAGGCCTTGTAGAATGCCTACTTCTGACAACATATTTAATCAGAAGGTAATGTGCTGAGCTGCTCATAGCTGCAACAAATACTCAGGGAGCTTAATGGAGCAAAGCTTTATTTTGGCTGATGTTTTCAGAGGTTTCAGTCCAGGGACAGCAGGTTCCATAGAAGAAACATCATGAAAGGTGTGGGTGAGCAAAACTCCTCACCTTATGGCAGAGAAAGAAAGAGAAAGAGAGAATAGAGAATGCTCCATGGACAAGATAAACCCTTCTAGGGCTTGCTCCTAGTGACCTAAAAATAATGCCATCACGTTATTAGTCCACCAATGGCTTAATTCACTGATGAGGAGTGACCAAAACTGACCTCCTGCTCTTTCAACTAGTATTTGTCCCCCTAATAACTGTCCATGTCTAAAAGTGTATCAACTTTTTCTTTCCAGTTTAGCAGATCAAATATCATGGAGTTACTTTACGATTTGTCCACTGAATCTTTTGAAGAATTGTTGTTGGCTTTCATTTTGTTGTTTCTGCTATTAATATTGTTGAAAAATAAAAAAAAAGAGTAGCTGCAATTGAGTAGTCAAAGCTGTGGGCTATTTTAAATTTGATGGATTACTCATAAAACTTTTTAGTCAGCATGTATGTGATGCATAGCAAGGAAAATTAAGTTCATCCATAGATAGATAAAGATAAAACATATTGATAAATAGATATTGTAAGTGTTCAAAAGCAAAAAGTATGTTTTTCCAATTATCACTCAGTCAACAGAAAAATGTTTTCCTCTACTTACCAAAATGTGGGTGGATTGTTCCCACATCAAGAAATTTTTAAAATTCAGACTATTTTTCCTACTCTCACGTTACTGTGGTTTGGCTCTGAAATGTCCCCCAAAGGCTCATGTGTTAAAGGCTTATTCCCCAGGTTTGCTATGTTCAGACCTGGAGCTCTTGGATCATGAGACCACTCCTCATCATTGGATTAAGCCATTGGTGGATTAATAACGTGATGGCGTTATTGATAGGTCACTAGGAGGAAGTCCTAGAAGGGTTCTTCTTGTCCTTGGATCATTCCCTATTCTTTCTTTCTCTCTCTCTCTCTGCTTCCTGTCTGCCATACAGTGAGGAGTTTTGCTAACCCCCACCTCTTCTTTCATGATGCTTCTTCTATGGAATTGCTCACTATGTACTGAAACCTCTGAAAACATTAGTCAAAATAAAGCTTTGCTCCACTAATTGATTTCCTTGAGTATTTGTTGCAGTGATGAGCAGCTCAGTAACACACATAAAATACAACACAGAATATGTTCTCTCTCTTTGATTACCAAAGGTTTGACTATTTCTCTCCACCACCAACAAATTCTCTAGTGGACATCAACTAAATGTCTGATAATTTAATTCTGATATTATCTACCTGAATATTTTGTCAAAAATCCCACAGGTTGAGGGCTCAGTGTTCAACAAGACTGCCCATCATTTCAAATGTCAATCACAAGTGATGTGTTTTTCCCCAATATTTTCTTACAAACTGGATATAAATTGGGAATTCCCTCAACATCTTCCATTTAAATAGGAAAAACATGCCTGAGTGGTTCAAAGAACACTTACAATACTTTATTTCTGTGTACCCCATTTGTTATTAATAATATTATAAAGAATATGGATGAATTTTTTAATGGACAAAAGAATGCATGGAGCAAAGTATGGGATCACAGGAGCAAACTCTAAGCTCTCTCTGTTGTGCCACACACTCCAAGTGCCTCCATATGTGCAGTAATTTGGAAACCCTCTGAACCTTATTCAGAGAACTTTGGGGATTTATTTGATTTTTGAAGTCTTCATTATATAGGCATAATCAATTGAATCATTGACCATTGGTGATCAACTTGACTGTCAGTCCCTCTACCTTTCCAGCATATCCAGAAGCCCATTCAGAGTTTTTACATTAATGTAAAAGGAAGTTTAATCCCTGAAGAAACTTCAAGGGATTTAGGAGCTCTGTGTCAGATGCTCCTATCTATCATTTAGCAAATTGAAAGTCCTTGGGAGTTTTGTTTTAGAATGCTGTCAAAAACCAAGTAGAAGTTTCTTCTTGTACCACTATCTATCAGGATTTTAGGAGCTTTGTTTCCAGACCTTGGGAGAGACAGATAGATAAATGGATGATAGGTGAATACAGAGATATTTCAGCTAAATGTAAATGTGGCCCTGTATACTTTTGCTGACATCAACGAGGCAGAATCTGTTAGATGAATTAATTTCTATTATTCTTTGATGATCTGAAACATCTCTGTTGATTTCTAGAGCACTTGTCAGAAATTCCAATTTCTTCAAACTTAGAGGTATTATTAACAAGATCATCATTGACCCAGATGATAAGAAATATTTCATCCTCTTAACTTGATGATTATTTCCACTGTCATGATTGATACCACAACCACTACCATTTTAAATCATTAGTGTTGTTTTCCATATTCATTTATTTAATCCTTTTGGAGAATTATCACCATCAGAAACATGTATTTGTTTTTTTGTACTCCAGGTCCAATGATTTGCAAATTAATGCAAATTTCTGCCATTTGTATATACTTCTCCAAATTCTCAGTCATGACTGTCTCTTTTAGTTTTAAATCCCTCCTCTGTAGCAGAAAATCCTCTGAGTTTGTTCCAGTAAATTTAAAATGTCTCATGCCCTTAAGGAACTCATCATCTACCATGGAAGACCCAGTGATAAACAAGCAAACATAGAAGGTTTTGCCCATCAATGTCACCCAAAGGGAAGTTGCTGCCTTTCCAGGGAGCCAAATCATTTCCATGGGTGAGAATGTGATAACCTGCTTTCTTTGGGCTCTCTGTCTCACTGCCATGCCCGACATCTTCAGCATTCTGGGAAATGGAAGGAGTCAGAACATTGCCTGGATTATGTAGAATGGAAAATCCCAACAAGTTCTTATCTGAGAAAACTATATCTGAGTCAAAGGCTGAGCAAACTACAAAAGAGAATTACCTAATAAGTACTCAAACTAATCGGTACCTAATAAGTACTAATAAGTACCTAATAGTATCTACTAAGTACTCAAGCTTATCATAGCAGAATATTTTTCATATGCTACTATAAGCTTTATTCTATAAATCCTTTATGACTATTAACTAAATAATCTACAACAATACACAAATGAAGAAATAAACAAAAAGTGAAATCAGCTTGCCTAAGGTCATGTACCTACCAAGAAGTTAAGTAAACTTGCCCAAGGTCATTTAGGGAATAAGTGGCAGAGACTTGACCTGAACTCAGGATTCTTGAATGAATGAAGACTTAGTACTCTTAACCCCAGGGAATATATCTCCTTACTCAGCATTGTATTCCAGAACATTTTCTAGAATTCTGTGAAATTGTGTACATTTACATATACATAACACATATATGTGCATAGATACATAGACTACATGCATGTATGAATAGAATACAATATGTATATATACATGGTTTTCCCATATGTAATGTTTGCATAGGATTTAACACCTAAAAATATTCTCACATATATGCTCTCATTAATCACAACTGCCTTTGAAAATAATGAATATTATCAGAATATAGAAATAAACTGAGATTTCTAAATGTGAACACAGTGTTCAAATTCATGCTGTTTAAGATTTGCCTCTAATGTTTCTGGTTGTATGGCCTATCCTTTTCTCACCACCAAATTGATATTCCTATGCAAAACTGTTACAAAACTCAAATCAAATATGATTATGTGCAGCCGGGACTGATAGAGTTTATGTATGGTTTTATGTGTTATGATTGAAGGAACTTGTCAATTTTTTTATTTTCATCTAAGTGGTGGAAATGATTTATATTAACTTGCCTTAATTGAAAGTGATTATATTTTCAAAGGTACAGTGATTGAAATTATAGCACGGATTCACAAATTGAAAAATCAAGTTCAGTTGCAATTATCATAGCGGAGAATTAGAAAGCTTATAATATATAAAGATTTTTTTGGTGGTTTCTATCCAGAGAACTGATAATCAAGAGAATTTGACTTTTTTTTCTTTTGATAAAATATCTCCAATTTAAAGGAGTTTGGGTAAGTGATCTTTCTGA
>PVKS010004566.1:48558-92112 GCA_004027875.1 Aplodontia rufa
TTTTTTTTTCTACATTAGTTTCATTCTAAAAAAGGTAGCAAGGTGGAGGGCATGCTGGAGCAGTAGCTCAGCAGTTGGAGCACTTGCCTGGCATGTGCAAAGACCTGGTTCAAACCCTGGCACCACTTACACAATGAAGTGTCAGAGAAACAAAGGCCAGATGAAATAATAAATACAGTTGATTTTGTCTTTATTCTCCCCACTCTCTCTCCCTCTCTCCTGATCTCTCTTTAAAAAAAAAAAAGGAAAGAAAAAAAAAAAAAAAGAAGGCAGAGAGGACTCCTGTAGTCCACCTTAAAAGATGGTCTGGTAACTCCAAGCCTCCATCTTATCAGCTCAGTAATTTCAAATTGATATAATGAGTCTTTTTCCCAAAATTTCAGAATTTTGAAATTGCATCATGTTGTCTAGATAAGGTCCTTATTTCCCTTGTTGTTCTACTGGGAACAGTTCTTTTATTTTAAAGCTGTATGTTGAGCAGAAACCACCCAGTAGATGCCCAGCAATGTGGTTAGTAAAACAATGACAGCTGTCTAAGACAATCGTGAGTCAGTACATATTGAACAATGGAGAAGTTTCTTAATAAAATAATATATCTACTTTAAGAGAAGAAATTCCAGTGATGGTAGATTAACTATGTAGATATTATTTAGTATCAAGTTTCATTCATTACGAGATGCTTAAAATGGCTTTTAAGCAATGGATGCACAAACTCATTCTGAAAACTCAAGGTACTATATATGTATGGATTTTTCCATGAAAGCAATATATCTTCATTGATTCTAAGCAAATGTTTTATTTAGAGGAATTCATGAGTACTTTTATTTATTTTTATAAATGTGGTATACATCCACAATGAAGGGTCTTGTTATTTTTGTTTGTTTGTTTTAAGAGAGAGAAGCACAGTGAGGGAGAGAGAGAAAGAGAGAATCAATTTTACTAAGCTTTTCACATTATTTTCATTGCTCCGACACTTTGTTGTGTACGTGCTGCTGGTGTTCAAACCTGTGTTTTCGCAAATGCTAGGCAAGTGCCATAACCACCAAAGCGCTATTCTAACCCCTCATGAATATTTTTCAAAGCTTTTCCAAGACTAGAGTGGGTTATATTGTAAAGGTTTTCAATAGTTAAATTTTCTCATTAATGAGAAGTTATAAAATAGATATTAATGATTATTCCTTGCATTCTATTCAACATGTAATTTAAAATTATTGTGATTTATTTTAATGTAATAATAAAACTACTAGAACAATTCTAAAATTTATAGATCCCAGTGATTTATGTGAGATTGTAATTTTCCAACACTGATATTAAAACATCAAAATATTAATTTCTCAAGATAATTCAAAACTTCAGGATTTCTTGTAAATTTCAAATATTCTTGTAGAAAGAACATTATAGCCTCTTTGCATATCATATTATATAATCATATGAGTATCTACATACTCTTAAATAACTTGGAATTTCAAACAATGTAGTTTTATTACTGAAATGAAGCAATTTTAGTTCATGACAGGTATAAAATCTACTTGGCTGTAAGAGTTCCTATGAGATTAAATTTCATGACTATATGGGAATGTTGTCCTCCTTTTAAAAAATGAAAATCATAGAGTGAAATAAACCTAGTGCAGACATATGAAGCAATTTGAGTATGTCTGTGTATCTATGGGTGTCTGTGTATCTGTATGCCTATTTGCAGGTATTTAGTTAATCCTTTTTTTAATGAGTGCTCCTTTGTTTATTTTACTTTAATCAATCTACCACAGAAGAAAATCAGAAAGATAATATAGTAGCTTCAAACAGTTAGCATTAATTCTGTAGGTATAAGTTTCCAAAATATTTTATTTATTTGATAGAAATTTGGGCTATGAAATGACATTAAATAACAAACTTTAGAATCTGGGTTTCAAAATGTACATACTTAGAAAGGACAATATAAAAAATTGAAATGCAATGTATATCAACCATATCATTTTTTAGTTCTTCTGATAATTTAGAAGTGACTATTGTATATTGTTTTAGATGCTGATAAGGACTATAGTTGTAATTTTTTATATACTAGGAATCTTTGATCAAAATTTTGATTCCAAACTTATTATACTCTCTTCTTTTCTGACACACTATTTCACAACCTTTCTGAGACCATTAAATAATATACTGCGTGTGAAATTCAAATTTAAAATGGCACATACATCTTTTCAACTTGTTGAATTCACTCAATTTTCATATAACTATTATGGCTTTAACTTTTTTAAAAGACAGAAGAGAGAAAGAGAGAGAAGACTTTGTTTTTATTTTTATCTGGCCTTTGTTTCTCCAACACTTCGTTGTGTATGTGGTGCAGGGGTTTGAACCTAGGTCCTTGCACTTGCCAGGCAAGCATTTCAACCACTGAACTACATACTCTAGCCCATGGCTTTAACCTTTAAGATTATATTTAAGAAGAGAGAAAACTCCAAAGTGTTTCAAAGTATCAAAAGTTTTGGAATTATATTATATTAAATAATTATGTTTTGTTAAAATTTTTAAGGACACCAGACTCCATTCTACCCCAGCACCTTGCATTAAAAGATTCCTATGTGTGAAGAATATGTGTCTCTCCTATGTTTCCCTTTGTCTACATGATTTTGCTCATCACCTCTTTTAGTTTCTTGTTTGAAGGTTTTCTTTCTTCAAAAAGGTCTTCTAATATTATCTCATTTGACGTTTTAACATGCACTCTCTCTCTTCTACTATTGGACCCTTCTATGTGTTACCTTCTGGTATCATTTAACATTTATTTCCTTCTGGTGTACAATAAGGATGTCTGTATATCTTATACATTCCTCCAATGGAATATAAACTCTAAAAAATGAAGGATGATTGGCTGTTATCTTGGACACTACTCTATCAAGATAATTATGTAGAGTATTTTAAGCATCCTCTTTGTCTCTATCTTCTATCATCAACCTATGCATATTCTATCTCCCTATCTTTATTGGATGAAAAATATATATTTCCTCCCTAAACGGGGCATGTCACATTTAGTACACGGGAAGCAAATTGATGTTGGTGCACTGCTTCACTTGCATGCTCAACATATATCTGAATGCATCATTTATACCAAACAGCATATTTTTATTTTTCAGTTTGAATTGTAATACTACAAATAAGAAAAATCATAGTGAACACTACATATAGTACTTAATATGTGTCAGGTACTTTAAATTTAGTCTATATAACAGCTCTATGAGATGACAACTATTACATTATCATCATTTTAATAAATAGGAAAACTGAGGTATAAATAGTCCAAAGTCTAACTGCATGATTTATTATTTTTTTAATTCATATTTGGAGAAATATTGGCTGGTTTGTAGAACGTTACAGTTTTTCAACATCGGACATAAACATATTTTTACTGAATCACTATCACCTGTAAATACTCTATCACATTCCCTTGGACTTTGTAACTTATTTGGAACTCTTGCATATAATACTACCGCTTATTAGAATGACTTTTCTATTTACATAAGCACAGAAAATATTTCTTATGCTTGAAAATATGTGTTGCAGTTTTGAAATTTACTTTCAACTGAATTTTGAACAAAAATAGTTATGCTAAACAATCAAGAAAGGGAAAATTAGTCAGTATTTATTCTAAGGAAATAACACAAATTTCTATTAAGTATTTTCAACTAGATTGAAAATGCAGCTATGAGAAAATTAATCGTATTCAGAGCATACATTAAAAAATGTAAGCAGAAGAACTTCAAATACATGGAGAGTTATTGATGTGCTGTATGCTTCATAAAGTTTATTCCTCATATCTGTTCTGCTATTAATATAAAAAATTATACATTAAAAATACAGTGAGGGTTTTTAGATCATTTAAAATCCATTAAAAGCTGAGATATTCTTATAATTAATTTTCCGCTGAGATGAGAATTCAGAACCTTGAAATAACTTGCAGATGGCCATTGTCATAGTGAAGGGAACCTTTGTGGCATCTTCCAAGAATCATTTTCCTCCTTAGTAAAAATTCAGGGTACATTTATGCCTCACAGTTAGGGCTGGTAGGTTGGTTCTTGGAAGAAAGAATGGCTGGTTTCCAAAGTGATTTAATTTCAGTGACATTTGTTGAACTTCAAATGCCTTTCCCCTTAGCTGCTTCTTTTTAAATAGAAATACTTATACCTTGGAAATAAGATGTGTGTGAGCTCAGGTTCTTCTATATTTGCTACTTTCTTGATTCTCAGAATGGTGATCTAGAGCAAGGCAATTTGCTTTGTGGTAACAAAGGGAAAAAATGTTTTTCATCGCACATCTTGACGAACATTGTCAAGAGCATACATTTTCCCTTAAGAACTAGATTGCTCATTGTTGTGGGACAAATTATTCCAAAAGTTATAGTCACAAAACAATATAGTTTTATGAGTCAAGAGGTTGTGCAGAACTTAGCTGCAGTTATCATAAGACCCAAAGAAATTGAGTTTCCCAGTTTACTCAGTTTATCATTGAAAGGATTCAGCTCCTCCTACAATTTTGGACTAACCTCAGTTCCTCAGAAGGAGGAGCAGTTCACTGGACATTTCCTTCAGTTTCTTGCCACAGGGACCTTTCCATAGCTTGATTTACAACATGAGAACTTGTTTCACCTGAGTTGCAAGCAAGAGCATGATGGCCCAAGAATGCAAAAAAGCATAAGTCTCAGTCCTTTGGAACCTATTTATGGAAACTGTGCTAACTTTTTTTTTCCTGTGACAAATACTTAAGAATATCAACTTAGAGGAGGAAAAATTTATTTTGACTCTAAGGTCAGCGAACTCATTCCTACGGGTCTGAAGCAAGGGAAGACATCACAGTAGAAAGGGAAGATCAAAAAAGAGAAAGGGACAAGAGATAAGAAATAGTCCCTAGGGCATCTTCCTAAGGACCCATTCCTTCACCTAGGTTCCCCTTCCTAAATTTTTCACCACTTACCAATAAATTCATCCAATTATTTATCCACTGATGATGTCAGAGATCTCATGATCTAATCACTTGCCCAAAGCCTTGTATCTGAACATTGGTGCATTGGGGGCCAAACCTAAAGATATGAGTCATTGGGGGACATTTCAGATCTAAATTATAGCAGCCATGTTATATATCACATTTCCCATACTATTTTCATTAGAAATAACTCATTAAGATCACACCAACAAAACTATGAATACCAATAGGAGGATTTTTAGGAACCATACAAAGGTGACTACCACAGCATCTTGTGTATCTTCTGTCACCTATGTGCTTTGGGAATTTTTCTTCAATAACAATGTAAAGGTAACAAATGTATTGTCTTTGACAAAAAAATAAAATGATAACATACTGCCAGAAATGAGTTTGTCACCAAATGTTGCTTTTAGTATTACTGCCAAGCATACTAGTAGTAAAATTGTACACATTCAACTAACTGCTATTTTGGGACCATATTATTTGAAACAGATGATTACGAAGGTGTTGTGATTTTTCTAGCATATTGTTTACTCAATATTTGATAAGTGCTACTGGTTCTTTTTGGACTAGAAATGCAGAAGACAGGTATGAGGTATTTGGCCAGGATTTTGTGATTATATGTGAAATATTTTGACAGGAGCTATGTATAGAGAGAAAGATATACAGACAAAAACAGGATCTTTTCAAATGGGAAGTTTATGTGATAAATCTAGCCGACTTATTTCTTTAAATAATTAGATAATTTGAATATATATTTTCAAGTTCTGAAATATATATACACATATATCTGAATATGTTGAACAAAGACACCACTTTTACTATTAAAGCAATAATTTCAATAAGATGAAAATGAATTTTGAGTTATTTTAAATGGAATATTTCATGTACACATTATATAATAATACTCCCTAAAGACATAAAATATTTTATCCCTTGTATCATAGTTATTTTTGGTTATTATTATTATTATTATTTAAAGAGAGAAGGACAGTGAGAGAGACAGGCAGAGAGAATCAATTTTTATTGGGTTTTTCACATGGCTTTCGTTGCTCTGACACTTAGTTGTGTATGTGGGTGCTGGGGTTTGAACCTGTGTACTTGGGCATGCCAGTCAAGTGCCATAACCGGCGAGCCACCGCTCCAGCCTCTGGTTATTATTTTTTTAAATACATGTCTTTGTTTCTTCTATGACAGTAAGGTAATAGAAAATAAAGATCCTGAAAATCATTTTTATGAGAATTTAGGCAAATTTTGTAACATTCTCATCTTCAGCTTCCTGATTCCTGAATGTGGGTATTGGACTCCAAGCTGTTTAACGTCATCTCCAGATGTATCCATTCTATGAAACTAAATACTGATTCCTTCAGAGAAAGACCTATATTATTATTTTTTCTTATTCTTCAGTGACATGTAGTATGCACTTAATATTTGATGAAGAATGATTACATATTAGTATATATTAACAATATTTCAACATTCATTGAAACATTCTGCTGTAAAATTTTAAATAATTTTCTTCTACATAAGATTTTTGACACCAAAGTTTGAATTCTCTATTGTTCTCAACTAATTTTTATTTTATTTTAGGTCATTTTAATCCATAATTTTTTAAATTTTTATGATAATTTTATTATCATATTTAGCTCTTCTTCATTTAAAAAGAAGTAAAGAAACTTTATCAAGGTTCTGTTCTTTACCTTAGGAAACTAGTATTTTTGTTTTTTTCCCAAACTGAATTTTCTTTGTTAGTAGTTAATTACCATTTCTTTAGGACTGGGGATATGATTGATACTAGCATGCAGAAAACTTAAAATCACAATTCTCACAAGATATGTCTTTTTCTTTCTTTCTTTTCTTTTTCTTTTTAAGAGAGTGAAAGTGAGAAAGAATCAACTTTATTTAGTTTTTCATCTGGGTTCTGTTTTTCTGACACTTAGTAGTGTATGTGGTGTTGGGATTTGAACCTGGGTCCTTGTGCATGCCAGGCAAGTGCTCTAACCACTGAGTAACTGCTCCATCCCCTTGCAAGATGTTTCTAATCAGTAAAATGACACATGAATACACGTATTCCTTCCTACACAAACGTAATAGCTATCAAAGTCATCTTAACCTCATGTTAAAAATGAATTTATAAACAAATTCACATGTTCTGAAATATTTTGAAGGCACTTGAGGAAGTCTACCCCCCCCACACACACGCTTATAAATATTAAAGTAAAAGTATGGCAATGTGGAAAACCATAATTTTTTCAAACATACCCTGAAGAATGATATTGAAAGTATTAGACAATGAAAAGTTGAAAGCATCATTTAAACTTCCCATTTCCACTCCAAAATATGAAGAAGTAGGAAGTTATCATTCCATTTTTATAGAATGCCTGGTCAAATTCAAGGAAAGCCTAAGAAATTGTCACAGCCTTGAGGAACCAATGGAGACATCGCTGGAATCTGGCATGAAGTCTTAAAAGACAAAAACTAAGTTAATCTGAACAAAGGAGATACCTTAGTTAATAATTCATCAATATTTATTCATTAACTATAACCAATGTCCTGTAAGTTATACAACATAATAATAGTAGAGATGGTGTGAGGACAATAAAAGACCTGTGTTAATTTTGCAATATCTCCATAACTAAAAAAACTATTACAACATTATGATTTATTTACAAGAAAACAAAACTTATTTAGTTCATTTGATTGTGAAGGTTGTTATTTCTATAACTTCTGTTACTCAAATTTGTTTTCTAGATTTCATCAATCAATTTGTCCTAAGGAAGAATTCTTTGGAAATGTTTAATCAGTAGAAAATAAAATAGTTTTATTTCTCCTATAATAAGCACATAAGGGTCATATGCATTTATCCTATTAAACTTCACACTCATTTTCACTTTGCCTCAGATAAAGAACAAAAGTTGAAAAACTAGCCATATACTTACATATTTCTCCACATCAGCACAATTCTTTAGCTTGAATTTACAGATATGTCAAGACTCTGAAACATCATGTGTTACAAAAGGCAAATCAGCAAACAAGACAAATCCTTCCTATCAACTCAACAAACCCAAGTGTCACTTTATAGACTTGCCTCAAGACTTCTAGTTCAAAATACGGTGTTTAACTGTTAAGTGCTGTCAGATACGATCAGATAAAAATTGTGTCAAAAATTATAGTAACATACTTCAAATACATGCAAGATTAACCTCCCCAGAGTTATGCATATTGTTGAGTAACTTTAGATTTTCCAAAGAGAAACAAACAGTGGTTTGGAGGAGTCACACATGCTTTCCCAATTCTTAATTATATATAGTGGATTATCTCCTCCAAAGATTTCCATACTCTTTTCTTCCAAGACTTTACGTTTTAAACACTTAACTTGAAACAATAGGAACATTGCTGTCCTACAGGGGATATTCATTCTGATTTCAAGAAGGAACTGTGATAAATGGGTAAATAGTTGATAAACTGTAAATCATTGCAATAATAACACCCACAGGTGAGTCCAAGTACAGATTGTGTGGTATAAGTAGTGGGATGAGTTACAGTGGGTTTCTTTTTCTTTTGTCCTCTTACTTTTTTTTCTACTGGCAGAAATCCATTCTGTTTTCAAAAGCTAGTGTTTGTTAATAAACCAGAAAAAATATTTATGTTTAGGTCTTTAAGTCATACCTATACATCTTGATATTTGATTTATCAGTCTATTAGATTTCATATCCCAAAGAAATATATCTTTCTGAGGAAGTTTTGATGCTAGAAGAAGTCAACTAAATAGTAAAATCATTAATTATACCGAAAATTTTATGAAATGAATTTTCTACATAGTTAAAATGATTTATTTTCTTTAGAAATACTAAAATGTCTGCAAAGACAAGTTTCAAACAATTACAAGAAAAATATCATCCCAGTTAAATGATTCTTCAAAGGTAATGAATTAGAATGAAGTTTAGTGCTCTGAAATTATACTGTCCATAGTAAATCAAATTTCACATATTTTATTTTAAAATCATACAAATGAAAAAAATTTGTTTGGTTTTAATATAATTTCCAAAGCATATCATCATTGTATAACAGGAGATTTCTCAGATCCTTAATCAAGACTCACCAACTATTTATATTTTTTTTAATTTGTTTTATATCTTCTTTATCACTCTCTACGTAATTTTTTTCTTAACTATTTGAGGCTAATTTGAAGACATCATATTCTTTTACAACTAAATTCTAAACTTGTGTGTCATGAGAGGAATATTCTCTCATATAAATACAATGCAATGATCAAACTCAATTAAATATTAATTATCTAATCTATAGTTTATATGCAAATACTACTAATCATTTTAGAAAATTTAATCAGTTCAGAGTTGTGTACTGAATTTGTCATGTGTATTTAGTGCTTTATACTCCACCATTATGAATTCCTCCTGTCTTTGTTTTCTTGATATTGACATTTTCAAGTTCTATCAATTTTTAGTTTACTTTCATATATTTTAAGTTCAGTCTTTAAATACACATATTATTACTTTCTTCTTCTCAAGCTCTACATGTTAATCATAAAATAACTGGACACATACTCCTTATTTTGAAATGTTTCTGTAATGATTCTATGTAGCCAACTCAACTTCTATTTTTCTTTTTAAGAGAGAGGGACAGTAAGAGGGAGAGACAGAGAGAAAGAAGTGATACAATTTTCTATTTAGTTTTATATGTGGTTTTCATTGCTCCAAGACTTCATTGTGTATGTGGTGCTGGGGTTTGAACTCTCATACTTGCGCATGCCAGGTAAGCACCTTAACCACTGAGCCACTGTTCCAGCCCAGCCATCTTAGCTTCCTTTTGATTACTTATTGTAAGATTTATCTGTTCTTTCACTTTCATCCTTCCTGTTCTTTATGTTTAGAATTGATCTCCTGTGCGCAGCCTATAGTAAGTCATAAATTTTATTCAATATGATGATTCTTCCTTTTAAATTTGAGTTTTTATTTTATTTACATTGATTTCAAATATATTTACTTGTTGTCGAAAGTTTGTAATTGTCATATAGAGGAAAATTATCAACACAAGCCACTTCATCATTATCAGTAATATAAACTCCATGAAACTTCAAGTTAGATGAATCGGCTAATCTAATCATATCAATATAACAAATTTCCTTAAACATTAAAACCATTTCATTGACAGACATATAATATACATTATTCTTATTTAAAAAACATAAAGTGTAGATTTGATTTACTTCTTTACATTTATACTTAATTATTCACATATTTAGAAAGTCCTCACCTTCTAGTGAAAACTGATTTGTCATCTTAATCAAGCTGAGGATATATTTCCATACTAATTGAGATTCCTATGACCTGTCAGTTATTTATAACAGAACAAAAGTTAGAACTATGTTGTAGGTTTGCATATATCAAAGAGTGGAAGTATGCAAGATATTGAATTACACATATTGAATCCACAGTGATTCTCACCAAACCACAAATATTAGCACACTAAGGCTATTTTGAGACACTGTAAAGTTAGCCTATTATCTTTAGATGGACTGTGATAGTTTATTTTAGGTATAAATTAGACTGACTTAAGGAATACCTAGAAAGCCAGAAGAGCATTATTTTGTATATGTCTATAAGAGTGCTTGCAGAGGAGATTGGCCCGTTAGTTGGTAAAATGGGTGACGAAGATCCATCCACCTTCCATGCATGACTGTATATATAATAAGTTGGGGGCCAGAGGGAAAAAACAGAGGTAAAGTGAATTCACTCTGTCCTGGAGCAGAAACATCTCTTGCCCTTGGACATCAGGTTGTCAGATTCTTGTTTTTGAAATCCGCAACTTAGACCAGCTGATCTATGGGTACTAGTCCTTTGACTTTGGATTGAGAATTTCATCAGTGACTTTCCTGGATCTTTGGGTTTTATTCACAGAGCACACCATGCTACCAACACCATTGCAATTCCAGCTTCCAGCTATTATGGGTCTTTACAGTCTCCACAAGCATGTGAGTTGATTCCCTTAATAAATCACACTCATTTGTTTTTATCTGTACTGTCATCTCCTGTCGGTTCTCTCTGGAGAGCCCTAAAATATGGCTGAAACCTCACCATTGTATTTTCCATCTCTTGAATTAAGAGCTATCCTTACAAATTTTTCATAGACTGACGCTGGCACCCATATTTTTGCACATTCTTAGCCTTCAATTAATCATTTTGAAGTCTGATGGAGTTTTAGATCATCTTAAATTTTTTTAGCTATATATGTTAATGCTAAATTTAAAAGTGCTACTTTTCTTTTTATAAAACCAGTATAAGTTGATTAACTTAGATACTAAATACATCTACATCTGCCACTTAGGCTTCAACTCTAAATTGATGCTATTACAGTCTATGTGGAACAACATGCAAATTCACATTATTTATTATAATTATCAATGAATACTTATATGAATATATTCATGGAAATGTTATTTACAAAAAGGAAGGTGTTACTATTATTCATATTTTATGTATTTTGCAAAAAGAAGATGAAAACAGTACACAGATATAGTGAACTCCCAGGCAGGAGGCAGGTTCCGAATTCAAAAATGTAGCAGGCCACGACAAGGAAGATCTCCTGCTAAAGAAACTAGGTTATAACAAGAATATCTTGTCAAATTTAAGACAACTGGCAATAAGATAAAAACTACATTATTATAAACAGAGTATACATTTAGATGATGACTGATTTTCATTTTGTGGAATTATGTGCTAATAATGAAATGTAACAATTTTGAAAAATTTGAATACTTAAATAATGGACAGTATAAAATAGCTGGAGGTTAAGTAGCCTTAAATTTGAGCATTGAAAGTCTGTGAAAACAGTTACATGATTTATTTCTTAAAATAAACCAATTTTGTGGAGATGATTTACATAGATATATAGCCAAATCCAAAGAGTTTAATATAAATTCTTAATAAACAGGAAGTAATTAGTTTCCCAGTTTAAAAAAAAAATGCTTTATCAGGATAAATAATTCTTCTATCAATGAAGAAAAATTAGAGCATGTATTGCTAATGCCTAAGGACACAATGACAAAACACTAGTAATCAAAGACATGATTAAACAGAATAAATGGTTAAAACACCTTGTTAAGTAAGATGAAACAAAAAGCACATAAATCAGTAATGCGATGTGAGTCTTGTTTGGGGATTATTAAGCAATCTAATTTTTAAAAAATTAGAGTCATTAAACATTGGCTACAACAAAAGCAATTGAGTAAATTTGTTCCTAAACCACAACTGAAATTAATCAATTTTGAGCATTGTGGGAGGCTGTAGTAAGTAGATTTTACGTTCAGAGACTCATAAAAAGGCATGTGCTTATATAACTGAGGATCACATAGTTATATTTTAAAATCATACATTTTCAAATTATGCTACAAATTCAACTATATTTTAAGTTTTGAAGCAGTGCAGATAAGATCTGACTATTTCTTGAAGAACTAAATACATTTAAACTATATAGAAATACTTACACCTAATGATATATTGAATAAGTTTATAGATTTTTCAAAACTATATATTTATATATGTGCTGGTCCATGTTATTCAGTGTAAATTATGCTATATTTTTATTGTATCACATCAACCTTTCTAATACGCAATTTTAAAAATTAATTTATGTATTTTTTAAAAGAGAAAGGGAGAGTGAGAGGGAGAAAGGAAGAATCTATTTTATTTTATTTTTTCCATCTGGCCTTTGTTTCTCTGACACTTAGTTATGTATGCGGTGCTGGGGTTTCAACTGGGTCCTTGTGCATGCCAGGCAAGTGCTCGAACCACTGAGCCACCGCTTCAGCCTCCTAATGTGCAATTTTAAGTCTGAAATAATAATATAGATAACTGCTACTAATTGCATTGTTTCATGTAATGCCAATTGGTTATGGTGGTATAATCATTCTTTCATGCTCTAGTTTACAGTACCTTAAAAGTGGTGTGCACATAAAGGGTCAATAAATTTATGTTGCAGGAATGAAGGAATGTATGAATAAATATTTTTATGTTGTATCATAATGTTTTCCCCATCTACAACACATGTCCTCCTAATAACTAATAATTAAAACCCCATCCATTTTTTGTGCTTTAACTGGCAATTTTTCTGTGAAAATTTTTCTCATCTTTCACATAGTGCTTCAGTTCTTTTAAACTCCATTACATTTTGGAGCTTTCTTACATCATGCACATTTTTCGGTTTAAGTGCCATTGCCCCCCTCAAAAAAAAACAAAACCTTGGCACGCTCAGATAAACTTTAGGGACATTAAAAAATAAAAACAGGAACAGCCAAATTATCTATTTGAAAACATAAACTGATGCACTATGTTTAATTCATCTGCTTTTCAATACATCCTTCTTGACCTCCATGCTTCTGATTCGGGTACAGTGTAAGTTTGACCATACTGTTATTGAGCATTCTATAATCATTTATTCAGTTTGACCATGCTACCCTCAGTTTCCTCCTGGCACAAATTATCATGCCCATTTAGTCCCAAGCCCCTCAGCAACAAGCCAGACTCATTTCTTAATACCCATTTTCCTTCTGACTTTCCTCAGCCCTGAGGAGTTAAAGAAACCAATACTGTCTCTTCCTGTCTTTCTGGTTGGTGTGCTGGTTCTCTCATGACACAGAAGAGCTTGATGCGATTTTTTAATATCACTGTCCCTCCTCATCTGTTTTGCCGACATCCTCTCCTTCAGTAGTCATCCACGATCTGCCTTGGTCTTTTCTTATTTGTATTTATCATGAAGAGGTATTTTCCAATTACTGGGTCCAAAAAGCACTTTTTGCCTGTGTCCTCTCCAACTAATTAAATTTTATCATTATCTTCTCACCTGTATGGTTAAGATTTGGCATCATCTGTGATTCCTCTGTTTCCTAGATCCTAACTTCAAAACCCGTCTCTAATCTGCCAGGTCCTTATAGCAACTATTTGGTGTGTTCTGGCCCCAGCCTATCATCCTAGGGCAACTACCTCTAAGCTGGTTCACTCTTACATTGCAGTAATTCTGTGTTTTTTTTTTCCTTTTTCTTAAATGTTATGAACAGTTTTGCTTCTTTTCTGATAATTCATATTTGACAGCTCATTTCTCCAGGAAAGCTCTATCTACAGAATTCAATGGTTACATTTCTTATATCCAAGTCGTAAGTCAAGTGTATTCTCAGATCAATTGTTTCTGAACTACCTTACCTAATACCATTCTCCAGCTGCTAGAAACCACATTCAATATTTTTGCTCGCTGTAGCACTGTTCACAGTCATCATCTTATGCTATTTTACATTTGATTTTTAATATATTGATTTTTAAATGACTCAGCTGTAATGTAGGATTATTGAGGACAAGCATTTCACTTGTCTTGGACTTTTACATCACTTTTCAGGAACAGTGTCTAACACATAACAGTTATTTGGTAAACATTTCTTGTCTTACAAACTTACAGAATGGATTAGAAGTGATGAGAACTTGGTAGCAATATTTGAGATGGAGCAACTTCCTTTATGAAACCAGTTGTTTCAGGCTCCTATAAAATCAAGTATTAGTAATATTCTATTTCCTTAAAGAACAGCCAGGTAAGTTCATGTCAGTAAAGATGGATTTCTTAAGAATTCAACACTGATGTTTGGCAAGGTAGGTGCCAGATGAATGTGTTTCTCCTCAAATGTGCTCTACTTGGCTGAGAACATACCTGGAAGCAGGGTTGCTTTTTTACTCCTTATATTAGAACTCTCACTGTTAGTTAATGTTTATATATCTTAAATATTTTCTCTTCTTTTATTTTTCCTCTCTGTCTATAAACATTTTCTAATATCTCTCATTGGAGAGAAGAACAATCTGAACGGATTAAGCAGAATAATAGCCTGTTTTAACCTTGAAAACACCGACCATCTTTCTTCCCACTCTTCTTCCCTAAGCACCTTGAAAAATGAAACATATTATTTCCATTTTTATTATTCACAATCACCTCTCATTGAATGGAAATCTGATATCACTTGTCTGGTTAAATCTTGGTCACTTCATTGTCAAACCTAAAGCGTCCTCCATGGTCTTCTTACTTCTACCTGCAGTGTTCAACACCACAGACAGCCTGTTCCTCAATAACCCTTGAAAATCCCTTCTTACCTTCCAATTTCTTCTATTCCAGTTTTTTTTTTATTATGTCTTTTTATCTCCAGATCAGTATGCGTTATACCTCTTCTTTGCTTCTCATGTACAAAGTAAAGGTCTCCTGATTTATTATCTGTCCTCTTGTTTTTATGAGTTTATATATCTGCTTTCATATGTAAAAATCCTATTCATAGGCCTACCTTAAATCTTTATTTCTCCCCTTGTTAAGATGTTGCATATGCAAACTTCTAAACCCCAAGAGAATTTCTACATTTGTCTGGTTAAATATCAGATTAAACATTAACAATGCCATACACAATTTTTCTGTGGTCATGCTTTTAAAAAAAATAGGTCTACTCTTTTTCTTATAGAGTTTTTGAAAGGAAGAATTCAATATTGACTTTCCCAAGAAAACCAGCTAAATTGAATCATACTAATTGCAGATCATATATGACTTAAGCATTAATCACACCCATGACTAAGAATACTGTAAGAAATTTGTAGAAAACGAAGACTTTATTTCAAACTCAATTAGTTTCCAACATCATTTCTTGCAATAAGTCATCAGGGAGTAAATTTCCTGAAGTGGAACATGTCTAATTATTTCTGCTATATTCTTAGTATCCACTATATTTTGCCACAATGAGGCCTATGAATTCTACATTACTAAAGTATTATATAGTCATCTGGCTTAAGAAAACATCCATAGAATCGTCTCATGACTTAGACTGGAAAAAATGGGACCTGACACTACATTTCAGGCATCAAATGTTTGCGTATTCAAGATCTAAATTAATCTTCAGAAACCTGAATCAACGTCAACCGTCTTCATATTTTTATGTTATTATCTTTCAAATACAATATATAGAAAATCTTTCTACCCAGTAGTATGGGTTAATATTTTTTAGGATAATGCAGAAAACTTAAGTTAATGTGTGAGTTTATAATTAGTTAATGAGATTAAAGGAAATCTGTGTGGCTTTTGTCACACATACATTCACCTTCTCCACTGTTCCATATAGTGGATTTTACATTTTTCTGCACAGATAAACCTGTTTGCTTTTATTTTTTAGTAAACATTTCACTGGTAGCATGTTAAAAATCAGTTATTCACCAGAAAGGAAAAAGACTTTTGGGGACCTTGGGTTCATTTCTTCACATGATTAATGTGGTGATGAGGCTTTTTCAGTGCTAATATTTTGGCCCATTTTGTTTTGTAAGTTCAAATAAACTCTGGTCTATTGCCATTCTTTTTGTTGGTTTTTTTGTTTGTTTTATTTTTTGCAACTTAGCAATGTTGGGACAAAAGGCAGTTATTTTTCTTTCTAAAGTAAATGAAATGGGTTGCATTATAAATTGAGGACCACACATATACTTTAAAAACTTCAAAGGCTATAATAAATTAACAATTGACTGACCACTAGGTAAAGGATCTAATACAATCTTGCTTCAAACATACATAATTTGTTATTATAAATAATTTATATTATTAATTGGGGATGCATATAGATTATGTTTCTAGGTGAATACACAGAATGAAAATCAGCTTTATGCATTCCTCTTCCTGATTAATGTTCTCATGTCATTAATTCTACTCAGATATTAGAAAAAATGATATTATGGCATTTGCATCCAAATGGATGGAAATGGGAAAAATTATGCTAAGTGAATTATCCCAAACTCAGAGACTCAAAGGCCTAATATTTTCTCTCATTTGTGGAAATTAGAATATAATCAGAAACAGTTTGATAGAGGGCTAAACTAATAATAACCTCAACATGTATGAATTTTTACTTGAGCAGGGGGAACCTTGCCTATGATGCTGGGTGATGAAGGGAGGGTGGCAGGGAGGTGGGGAGGGAATAGGAAGGATATCAAGGAGGCTGGAGAGAATCAACTCAGTAGGGAACGTTCGACTTTCATGAGAAGTCAAATTAACATGGAGGTTAAGTAGAGGGAAACATGGAATCATGGGGAACCCAAGAGGGGAAACTAGGGATGGCATCAGCTTTGGCTTGCTCTGTCATTATACATATGCTCTTGATTGTATGACAATGATACCCTCCTAATTGTAAGAGTATCTTTAATGAAGAATAAAAAAAAAGAGCCTGAATAAACAGACTGACTTCACACATTTATTCATGGGTTGGGACCCATACATCTGTCCCTCACAATGAATTTAGAGTCATGAATTCTATAGTGGAAGCAACTTTGTCTCACTACTGTGGACATTTAAAGTTTATTTCTTTTGTTTTGAGCAGTGAAAATATTTTGAATACTATCCAAATAATTTTGTTTTGAAATTATAGGTATATTCCCAGGGCAGATTAGGGGAGAGTACTACTAATGAATAAAAATAACAAAATTATTATTATTACCAATATTTATTGCAAACTTAATAAGTGCGAATTGCTATTTTGCCTGTTTCATACTTAGTTTAATTTTTACAAAAACATGAAGTACTTTCACCCTCCTTTTATCAAAGAGGAATTGAGGCAAAGAAAGACCAAGCAACAAGCCGCAAATCACTCCAATGACAGTAGAAAGTCTGGGATTGGTACCCAGTCAGGCCACTTCTAGATTTTAAAGCAATCAGTAGCAACTTTTGGTTTAAAATATCTGTGAGGTTGTCTAGGGCTCTCTACATGTGCTGATATGGAACCTAGAGCTGATGGCTAAAACTTTGTTTCCTCTCACCTTCCTGCTTGGCTTTAGTCACTGAATTTGGGGCCTCTCGTTTGATGTAGTGAAAAAGCATTTTCACATCTCAAATAAAAGTTTATTCTGCACTAAGTTTTGTTTTCCTTGGGAATCCCTGATAAAAATTTACATGCATTTTATTTAGAATTTTTCAAACACTTACTGCTTTGATTATGTCCATATAATAACATAAAGTTAATAAATTACCTTAAGAAAAATAATGATACTTAGTTTTAAATATCAAATGAATAATAATTTTCTTATTCCCATGAAGACTAATAAGGGTGTAAGTGTATTAAAACCTGAAAGTAAATTTTTATTTCTATAATACATAAGTCTGTATTTCAGAGCCTCATTTTAGAATTCTTTTCATTATCAAATTTGAAATATTTTCTATTTCTGATATACAAATAGGAAATTTTATAATATTTACAGGTAATATATTAATTTTCTTTAAATTAAAATGTATATGTTGATTTTAATGTGTAAGTTCTGCATAACTTTCAAATCTCATATATAAAATGTATGAACCTTAAATTTACTAAAATACATTGACTACTCGAAGACATTTATTACCTAATCTGTAAAGATGACTATTGAGAGGTTCTTTCTGATTTTTTTGGCAATATGACATGCATGAATACCTCAAAACTTAATTAATTTCAATAGAAATATAATTAATTCATCAATCTATCAAAATGTAGTACAAATTCAAATGGAAAAGTTGATTTTCAAAGAAAACATGTGCCATTTGCTGTTATTAATTTGATGACCTTACTGAATTTTAAATTTCCCTTCAGTATGAAGGCTACCTATTTTATATATTCTTACGTGATTACTTCTGCACTGGTAAAAGACTTTGCTAACAATATTCCTTTTACATTTTCTAGAATAATTACAAGGATAATATTTCCAGTAATTCCAATTTGGACTGATTAAACAGAACACAAAAATAACAGCAATTCCCAATTCTGTTCCTAGTCAGTGAGATGTTACTCTTTAGCTATTCTTTAATGTTGATAACTATATACTTGCTCTGCTTTTGTCACTCCCTTAACTCCAAAAAACATTCCATTCACCAACACACAGCTAACAGTGACGCTCTGCATATTTCAAATAGCCAGAGGAAGGATTTTGTAATTTTCACAACAAAGAAAGAAATGATAAATATTTAAACTGATGATTAAATATTAGCCCTATTTGAACATTACAAAAAGTATACAGTAAATCTAATCCTATAAGATTGAACAATTATTCTGTCAATAAGAATTTTAAAGAGAAAGAAAAGGGAAAACATAATAAAATTACACACATATGCACAATATATGTGTGTATGTATATGTATATCTTACATGGAATAACTCAAATCTCTGGAATAATAGGGACATTAAAAGCATTCCAGGTGATACTTATATGATCTGTTCCTTCTTTGCCAGGCACTTCTCTGTGTATTTAATAAAATGCTTTTCAAGGCAAAACTTGGAAACTTATTTACTCTCCTCTGCTTAGTGTTTTATTCTAGAAGCTGGCAACATTGGAAGGTACTCTACTAAATGGATTTAAAAACTTATGAATGGGCACATGAATATGTTATACACTTTTAGAATATCTAGGCTTACATATCTAAGTGAATCAATAAATAACATTCCACGTCTTCTTTTTCGAACATATCCACTTCTAGAGCATGATAACTATTCTGCAGAAAGATAAGCTACCATCGATATGCAATGAAAATACAATGCCTAAATACTAACCAACATAACCCGTTTCCTCATCAAATTCAGAAGTAGTATAAGTCTATTTTCATTTTCTATAATCATAGCCCATCACATATTTGTGAAGGTATGTATTTTGTTTGGTATTTACAGAAAAACAGAATCCAAATCAGTCAGTTATGACACCCAACTTCTGACAGATAAAAAGCAGAGATTCTTTGGAGTTACACACTGAGTTATTCTAGGAAATGAATGCTGACCTAAAATGTTTACATAGAAGTAGAATGGACAGTGATTAACAGAATATGTATGTTTTAGTTGCTTTTTGATCCTGAGACAAAAATTCCTCACAGGAACCTCTTGGAGGGGGAAAAGTTTATTTGGGACTCATGAATACAGATGTTCAGGTTATGATTGATCAATTGCGCTGGGCTTGAGGGGAGGCAGAACAGCATGGTGAAATATTATGATGGAAGAAGACTGCTCAACTCATAGCAGCCAGGAAAGAGAGCAAGAGAGGGGCCAGGAACAAGATATAGTCCAAGTGCATGACCCAGTGACCCACTTCCTCCAGCCTTATCTTACCTACCTAAAGTCACCACCCAATGATCCATTCACATTATTAATCCATCCTATGGATTAATTTCCTATGATCTAGTAATTGCCTAAAAGCCCTTCCTCTGTACTGTACTATATCTGGTGCCATTCTTTCAAAGCATGAGCTTTAGCAGGACATTAAATATCCCAGCCATGACAATATTGAATAAAAGACATAGCATGTTGAATGCTTATAAGATTAAGAACACACAAATAAACAATAACAAAGACACTTAACAGAGAATCTAGTATGAATTATCCCCTTCTCTGATCCTAAGCTCAACTAACTGATTACACTTCTATCTTACCCAGGCACAAGTGCATCTTTATTTTTTTTTCAAAATCTTGTTGAAGACTCTGCCAATGGCTGTTAAAAGACTTCACCAGCCTCTGACCCCAGTCATCTTTGAATTTTTCAAGATAGCTCTTTTGATACCCTGTGCTAGCTACATTTCCATTTATTTTACCTAGTTATTGATTCTGCTAATATAGATTGAGTGGTTACTATGATTCTGCCCAAAATTGTTTAATCTATACACCTATCACATTTGACCTGTCCTGGTTATATCTCACTAATTCATGACTCTAGTTCAAACATGTTAAGTGATTTCCTCAAAGCAAGGTTTAATTACATCAACTTAACTTTTCATCTCTCAGAAACATGTTCTTCATTCTACCATATGCTTTTTCTGTTTTTATGAAAACACAAAATTATATATCTAAAATTTGTCTATCATAAGCTTACAAATTAAATGTTTTTGTTAGTTTAACCTTATGATATCCCTATTATCTGTGTTCATTTTCAACCATTGGTTTTTTACCTTTGACGTAAAGTCATCTAACTTATTAAATAGCTATTCCCAGGGAAGTTCTCTGGCCATTTCTTTAAAGGTATTTATTCTTTAATCTTTATTTTCTCAGGTCAAATATGAAATTTTAAAAAGTTGCAATACTCCTTTTTACCCTTCCTTCCAAAGTCTTAATACATTGTCCAATTTGAGCTGATACACTCTAAAGTTGTATAGTCTTCATTACATTAGTTATCTTCTGTTTTCTCATTTGTAAAGAGAGCACAAAGGTCATTGGCTGGGCTTTTCACAATATTGGTGTAAGCAATATATAGAAAGTGGCTCGAAACACAACTCATTTTAACTAGGGTGTGATGTGTCAACAGGGAAAAGAAAGCCAATGAATTAATAAATGTTTAATGAGAACTCAAAAATGGTTATGTGTAAACCCCAATGTTGAACAATGAAATTTAAAAAATGAGCATGAGAACAAATTGTTATTTGCATTTAATTTCTTTGGCTTCTACAGGATTTTCATACTAGTAAATTAATCAAAATAATGTAATTCTAATGAGGAATCTTATAAGAGTAACATCAGGTCTTTCAACTTACACCTTCATAGTTAGAAATTTTTGATGCCATTTTATTAACTCTAGGATAAACATATTGAAGCCTTATTCATCCATTTTTAATCAGGAAATTTCACTAGTGCCCCTTCAAGCACTGTTTTATTTCTTTTTTTTTTATTTTTTTCAAAAATATGAAGACTATAATAGTCAATTTTATCTGTCAACTAGACTAGGCCACAAAGTACACAGACAATTAGTCAACCATTATTCTGAGTATATTCAAGATGGTGATTTGCATAAAGTTAGCATTTTAAGTAAAGTAGCCCTCCATAATGTAGGTGGGCCTTATCCAATCAGTTGAAGTCCTGAATAGAGCAAAAAGTCTGACCTTACCCATAGTGAAAAGAGCAAGAAAAATCCAGAAGATCACTTTGGACTTTGTCTATACTATAGGTTTTCATGGGTCTCCAGCAGCCAATCTTTAGAATACAGCTACATAATTGACTCTCCTGACATGAGAAATTTCCAGCTTCTACTGTAGGTTTTGATTTTCTAAATGATGCTGACTTACCCAACTTTCTTAATTATACCAAATTCCTTTTACCCACACACATACACACACACACACACACACACACACAAAACACATACATATCCTATGGGATCCTGTGGGTTCTGTTTCTCTGGAGAACACTGACTAATAAGATTATACAATTAATTTAAACTTTATTTAGATTCTTTTTAAATCAATGAGACATTTTATCTTGTGATATGCTAATGGATTTCCTTATGGTATTTATATAAACAGCATGTTTCCTAAACATTGCAGATGTTTTCTAAACATTGCAGATGTTTTCTAGAACAACTATGAAAAATAAGAGAAAGTTATTTGAACACATTATTTTTATGGAAGTGCCACAGTACAATTTACACTTCGATTTTGCGGATTTTTCTCTTCTATTGTATTTTTTTCTGTTTTGACAACATATTATGTCTTTTATTTCCTCAGTTTTCCTTTTCTATCCTGCATTATGCTTTCTGTTCGTAGGATTTTAATGGCTCCTCATACTCTTTAAATACCTGCTAGGATTGAAGAATGAAATGTTGATCAATATCTCTAGACATGCCATGTAATAAAACAATTTGAAAACTTTAATTCTTGCAGTCACTTCCATACATGGAGATATTATTGACTAGAGGTTTTCTTCATATTTTGTCTTACTTCCAGCCTCACAGGAAGTTGGTTATAAAGATTATGGTTTAACATTAACAATATTAGTAATCATATTTAAGAAGCACTAGAGATATTTGGAATTTTCCTCAAATCTCACAAATTCCCACTGTGAGTGACATCAGTAATGTAATTTAACACATTTGGAAGAACTCAGAAAGTTCAGAGACCGTTCTGTAAGAGTCATGGTAATGAAATGTGCCTAAGTTTCATAATCAAGTCAAATATAAATATACTACTTTCTAGACTGTGCATAAGATTGAATATTGACCAATATTCAAATATAGGATTGGCATCTATTTTTGCCCAAATTTTTCTCTCTATATTTTTCTTTTTATTCAATATGCATTTCTTTCAGCCTACATTTCCTTTCTGTCCAATTTTGAAACAATAATATGAATTGTGGAAAATAAAGCATATGCTCAGATGAAGCAAAATATTTAAAGGGGAAAATTACATTAAATCATCAATTAACAGAGAATGTACATTTTCCAATAATGGAATCATGAGGGTTTTTTTCTCTTCTGTAAGAAAAAATATCATGAAACCACTTCTGATCAGTATATATTACTGCCTTTCCATGGCAAATATCAAGTTAGAAGCCTACCAAATATACCTAATAATGCATATTGTTTTAAGAGTTGAGTGTAAATGGTTCTGTGTGCCAACTGAACAAAAACATCACAGAACTTAGAGAAATGAGAAGAGGTAAAGTGTTTTAAATAGAGCATAATCCATGCAAGTGGGCCTTATCAAACCAATTTATTAGGTTAAAATGTACTTCAGAACCACAAAAATACATAGCCGTTTTGAGAAAGGAAGTTCTTGTGACCATAGACATCAATTGTGTTTTTTCATTCTGTGTTTGGGATGATTGCATTCATCAAGGTCAGATGCCGTACTTTAGAAATTTATTATTAACTAACAGATTACATTACATAAGAAAAAAATGGCTGCAAGAATATTATACATTTTAAAGTTCACAGATTAAGCTAACTTGGGTCATGTTTTTCCTCTCTAATCTCCTGAAAATATAATATTTCTATATAATAAAGGATGACAAAACTTATTTCTTCATTTTAATTTCTTAAGATAGGAGAGGATTATTCAAAGCCCTTATTTTTCAGTTTCTTAATGATGATCAATTCCTTAATAACCACTGTGAAAAGTAGTCAGGAAAAATAAAAGTAGAAGCAACATGTGAATGATTTAAATTCCAGAGTATTCTGCAGATTCCTGTGATAAAATTTCATGAATGCTTTTACTTAGTGAAAAGGACAATGGTAAACTGACACAAAATTAGTATAATTTCATTTTTATTTGCTAAATTAGTAAGTTCTCTATTCATTCTGGAAAATGTATGTCCTCTGCTTGTTTTCCATGCTGAATAGGCATACTTCCACTTTCTTTCTAAGATTTATGCGAGTATAAACTTTCACTAACAGCTGTATAAATGTTACGTGCATTTCTTTGACTATAATTGTTGCATTTCCAACAGAGGTTCAAAATATATAAGTAATATCATGTATTACTAAGAGAATAAAAATTAAATTCTGACTTTTGCTCCTTTATGGAAGTTTTCATACAATCTTAATTTTGCCAGCATGCTGAATATCAACCTTGCTAATGTGTTCTATTACTAATTAATTAATTAATTCAAATTACATTTCTGAAATGAGATGTTTTACCAGAGAATCAATTTGTGTATTGATGGATTTTAACTAAGTCACACAAAAATAATATGTACTTCAAATATATATATATGCAAAAATAATAACTAGAGAAACAGACATCTAGAGAAAAAACAGATTAAGAAATTGCCTTCTGATTATATTTTTTGCTAAAAATTCTCTCCATCATTTTCAAAGCTACAGGTTTCATGTTGTATGTGTATGAGCTCCAGTAACCACTGACTGACAAACCACACTAAATTGTTATTGGTAGTATCATCCCTTGATAGTCCTTTGTGTAGATTTACTAGTAGTTGATCGTCAAACCTAACCCTTTATCAATCCTAAAAATATGTATAACGACGTATCAGCACATGGCCTGTGTCATTACAAGTGACACTGTGATTTCAAGTGTTCCAAGGTACAACTTATTGTTTTTCTTTCTTTTTTTTTTCTTTTTTGAAGATAGGGACAGTGAGAAAGAAAGAGAGAATCACCTTTATGTAGTTTTTCATGTGGCTTCCATTGATCTGACACTTCTCTGCGTACATGGTGCTGGGGTTTGAACCCACATGCTCGCACAGGAGAGCCAAGCACTGTAGCCACTGAGCCACCGCTCCAGCCCCTACAATTCAGTTTTTTTGAATGTTCTGGATTTATTTTAAAGAAATTGCCTGTATAAACACAGGTAATGTTCTTTTGGAAACAAACCAAAAAACAATTTGAATCAGTGAAAACACTGAGAGGCATTTCAAAGAAAGTCAAGGGATGAGAAAAAAATGATACAACTTTCCTTTAGAATCTAACATGCTGAAAATATGCATTGACCTACTTTATCATGCTTATTTTATAGACAGAACACAATAGAAAATGAAGAATCTAAATAGTGTCACAGGATTCGTTGCATTAAGTAAAGTGAGCTAAAACTTTTACTTATATTTATTTATTTATTTTTCAAGAGATAGAGAGAGAGAGAAAGAGATAATTTTATTTATTCATCCTGTTTTTTGCTTCTCTGACATTTAATTGTGTATGTGGTAATGGGGTTTGAACCAGGTCCTTGTGCATGCCAGGCAAGCACTCCAACCGCTGAGCCACTGCTTCAGACCTAAAAAATTATTTTTGAGGGCTTTCATAAACCTGTCTTAAATTATGAAAACTAAATTAAGGAAATTTATTCTAAATATATCCTGGATGCACTCCACAATTCTTCAAAGAGTAAACAGATGAAAACAGTAACCTATTTCCATTTTAATGGAATTTATAGAACCAATCAAGGGACATCTCTTTAAAATTATAAAACAAAAAATAGAAATGAAAATTTGTAAAAGGTGACAAAAAAGTGGGAGTACTTGTGTATGGGGAGGAAATGTTATCTCCAGGCAGAAAGAACAATCTAAAAAGGCCAGGGTGAAACATTTGTGGTATGTTTACGCAACTGAGTATAGGCCAACAAAGTGAAGTAGGAGTGGCATGGTAATATTCTTACTTCTGCACTTAACAATTAATTATTTGAATAAGTTTTAAGCTTACCAGGAGTAGTGATATGCATATATCCCAGCAACTTGGGAAACTGAGGCAGGAACATAACAAGTTCAAGGCCAGCTTCAGCAAATTATAGAGAGCCTATCTTAAAAAAAGCTTAATACAAAAAAAAAAAAAAAGCAGGGAGGAGTGAGGACTGGGAATAAAGCTCAGTGGCAGAAGGCTTGCTGGGTATGTGTAATAGGCCCTGGATTCATTTCCTACAGCACTGCAAAAAACAGATTTTGCCTCCATACTTACCATATCTAATATTCTCCATTGTCTTGCATAGATCCAGATTTCTATCTGGAAACAATTTTCTTTTCACTCAACCACATCCCAATATAGTGAAAACTAGAAGAAGAGAAGAGAAAGCATAATGCAGTCAGTTGTTCATATTTTACCTGAAGTTGCATTATAAAGCTTAAATCAACATGTGGATAAATTAAAATTGGACCCTAAAAAATCCAAGAAATTATACCTTTATAACACAAACAAGTACAGTAAATCATCAAACAACGAGTTGCAATAACATGAAATATACGCAGTTAATTTCAAATAAGTATAATAAAAGACACAAAAACCTAAATTCTATGAAAATGCAGAAATGGATTTTAGCACAGATAATACAATATGATTTATTTTTATCAAAATAATAAAAAAGAAGGGGAAAAATAAGAAGACTTGCTAGCTCCCTAAAAGAATACAAAATCTTTGCTGATTGCCTGGAAAAGGGGTTCTAGGAGGAATTTGAATTCTGCAGATATGTAAGCAGGCTACTGGTGCTATAAATAGACTAAGGTGAAATGTCTCCACTAACAACTCTAACATAATAAATGTTGTAATAGGTCCTTGCTGTGTCTGCACATTTTTATTAGACTTAAAGAATAATTTGATTCAGGGTATTCTTAAACTAGAAGAGCTGCCCTGGGGCATTTGCAGACTCCATCATACAGATTTCAGCTAAGAATATTTATTTCCACACAGATTGCAATGAAAGATTCTTCCATACCTGATAGATGCCTACAGATGATCTCCTGTTAAAGGGATCAACTTTTTAATTTTTTAAAAACCAATAAAATTTTCATTTTGATTAATTGTAGATAAAATGACACATAAACTTTGAAAGCCATTGGTTTCAAAATGAGTTCTGGCAAACATTCCATTCCAAATTTAAATTTGATCACACTTTCAGATTTCCTTTTCAGTCTTGACCAAATAACAAGGACTGGATTTACATTCTTACTTTTATATTAACAAACAAACAAAATATATGAAAAGAATGAATTCTGGATCCTGGATAATAGGACACTATGGGCCGGAGCAATGGCTCAGTGTTTTGGAGTGCTTTCCTGGCACACACAAGGACCTGGGTTCAAATCCAGCACCACATACACAATTGAGTGTCACAGAAACAAAGACCAGATTGAAAAAAAAAAAAGATTCTCTTTTTCTCTCTCTCAAAAAAAAAAGAAAGAAAGAAAGAAAGAAAGACAAGAAAAAGAAACATTAATTGAAGTGTTAGTAGGTTAGTCCTTCAATTTCTCCAGCTTACTGCCTAGCGAGAGTTTCTAGGCCACAGAGCTGGCAGGGATAATTCAAACAGAAAAGAAGGTATTTTTGACTGAGGAGAATAATGAGATTTTCAAGTGACAGAAATAATGAGAGTTCACAAAGCACACCCTTGTGAATTGTAAGAAGAAAGAACTATATGGGAGAAGCCTTTTATACAGTGGGCAAGTTTAGGAGACAGGTAAAGCATTCACCCTTTTTTAGATTCAGGTGAGTGCTTCTCACCAAATACCTGCAAATATAAATCTTGCAAGGCAAGGAGAGACGACTGACAGGGTACACCAGAAAGGAGACTTTGTAATAACTACCAGAGCTCATGAGGCTTGAGAAATTTTCTTTCTGGAACAAGGGTGGAAGACAATTTCTAATATATGGGGCATCAAGGGACATACTTAGAAGTGTGCCGCATCATTAGTGGACAAAATCATAAACTAAAGACTAACCTTGGATCCAAGAATTATAAGTCAAGTTTGAAAGGGTATATTGCTTCCAAGTAATTTTACTTAATCAATTAAGTCAAATTCGCTTAAATGAATACAAAACACCCAGTCATCAAAGGGTAAATTTTCCAGTATTGGTCAACCAATGAAAAATCACCAGGTATGTAAGTAAGTAGGAAATTAAGCCACAGGCAGGTGGAAATCAATTAAAAAACATAAATAATATAATTAGTAGACTAGGATATTAACACAGTTATTATAATGATATTTGCGGAGCCGGAGTGGTGGCTCTGCCATTGTGACCCTTGCTTGGCATGCGCGAGAACACGAGTTCAAACCCCAGCACCACGTACACAACGAAGTCTGGGAGCAACGAAAGCCATGTGAAAAACTAAATAAAATTGATTCTCTCCTTCCCTCTCTCTCTTTTTCTCACTGTCCCTCTCTCTTTAAAAAAAAAATGATATTTGATATTTCAGGGATGTAGAAGGAAAACATGGTATCCTAAACAAAGAGAATATTTTTAAAAATACCCAAAATGTGAGGGACAAAATTACAATCTCTGAAGTTAAAAAGCTCTCTTAAAATTATGACCAACAGAAAAAGAATGCAGAAGTAAAGATGAAGGAACTTGACAAAATATTAAGGGAATTCACACAAATGGAATGCAGAGTGAAGAAGACAAAAAGTGAATCAACATAGCCTCAGAAAACCCTGGAAAGATTTAGAGTTCCCTAATACATTTTATATTATAATTGAAATCCTCAAAAGACAAAGGGAAAAAAAATTTGATAAAAATTATAGGCAGAAATATAACTTTAAAAAAAACTGCATACAAAAAACACAAAAGTGGAAAAATACAAAAAAAAGCCATATCATAAACAAATTCCTTAACATAAGAACTAAGGAGAAACTTAAAAGCAGCCTTATGTACAAAAATAAATAAATAAACAAAAATATTGCAACCAATTTCTCAATATAATATTATTAAATACAGAAAAGAGTGGAGCAACATCATATAATTCCATATTCTACAGAAAATAGAATTGAAAATAAGGAAAAAGTATACTTTCATATCTACTAAAGTTAAAAAGGCTTTATTATAGGCAGATCTGATTTAACAGACATTTTATAAGTTACTGTAACAGAAAGACAGTAATTCCAGATAGATATCTGAATCTACAAAAGAATGATGATGGATGGAAATGTTATGTAGTATGTAAATATAAAGTAATATTTACCAGTTTAATATATCTTTAAAAATCTTTATAATAGTAAATATATTATTAATAATATGTCAATAGAACAATAATAAATAAAATATACTTAAATATATATTTTACATATTTAAAATATTTTTGGATATGGAAAGGACATGGAACAATTCTGCTATTAAATTATTATATTTCAATATAGGATTATAACTTTTCTTAAGGTACACTACAGTACAGCTATTTAGTACAAAACTCACCCACAACCACTAAGAATAAACCATAAACAGGCATAATCAGAAAGCCATAAATGAGATGCAATGGAGTGATAAGATAACCCAATGTAGACACAGAAAGAGAACTAAGGAATAACAAGTAGTAGATATCACAAATAAAAGCAATAACAACATGGTAAAACCAATTATATAATGATCTAAGTAAAATGACATGTTATAATCACACCAAATAAAAGGCAGAGAGAGTGTAGATATAAAAGATTCAAGAAATGCATTATATATTTTTAATTTTTTAATTGTTCAACATATTCTTACATAAAGGAATTATTGTAAAATATTCATACATACATGGATATTGACATAGTGAGATAGTAAGTTAAGGCCAATCCTAGACCAGGATCTATCCACCTTCATTCATTCCTCAAACTCATGTCCCCTCTATAACCCCACCATACTATAATTTGAAATGAACATATGCATGCATGTGTATTAATGTTTGACATTTCTTAGTTTCTCTGCCTGCCTATGTATATATAGTTAGGCTTCATCTAATCAAAATAAGTTAAACTATAGAGAGTGAAAAAATATATCCCATAATAATGACAATGATAAGAAGGCTGAAACTACTTCCATTAATATCAACATGATAAATATAGACCAGAAATTATTACTAGAAATAAAAAGTATTTATATAACAATCAACTTATTAAGAGAACATAGCAATATCAAACTTCTATACATGTATAAATAGAAATTCAAAGTATTTTAAGAAAAACTGTTAGGACTAAAAAAAGGAATGGGAGACTAATAACTAATCAGGTATTTGAGTACTTCTTTGTAAAAAAAAAAAAAGAAGTAAATAGAAAATTGAAAGAAATTTGAAGACTTGAAAAAACCAACAACCAACTTGACAGATGGATAAACTTAGAATATTCCTTCTTCCACCCCATAACAGCAAAGTACAAATATGTTTCAACTACACAAGGAACATTTAACTAAATGTGCCATGTTCTAATCCATAGAATAAAAATTTATAAATTTAAAGAGTTCAAGTCATACAATATGTGCCTTCTGGGGCTGGAGCAGTGGCTCAGTGGTTTCGGCGCTTGCCTGGCAAGCACGAGGACCCAGGTTCAAACCCCAGCACCACGTACACAACTAAGTGTTAGAGCAACGAAGGCCATGTGAAAAACTAAATAAAGTTGTTTCTCTCTTTCTCTGTCTCTCTCACTGTCCCTCTGTCTTTTAAAAAAAAAATGTGCCTTCTGACCACAATGAAATTAGATTAGAAATGAATAAAATGAAAATTCAGTTAAAATGTTTGAAAACTAGGTAACAACCTTAAGAAATTGTCCAAAGAAGAAAATAAATGGGAATTAATAAGTGTACTAAATTAAAGGAAAAATAAATTTGAAACATACAAATAAAGAGACAAATAAAGTAAAATTAGAGCACTAACTAGTTACCTTGGAAAATAATGATGTAAATGTATATCATAGGAAACCAAAAATGAAAACCAAATTAAGTTAGAAATAATTTGAAAAAGAGGAAATAGCAATAAATACCTTAAATCAATTAAATACAAAACATATAATAATGGAAAAAATCAATAAAGTCAAATTTTATTTTTAGAAGAAAAACGTTATAAACTACCAATCTACATATGTATTTTTAAAAAGACAAAATGCTATGAAGAATGAGAAAAATGGTATAAGTACAAACACTATAGATTATTAAAGGGTAGTAGGTGTATAATAGTAATTATTTTACACCAGCATTATTCAGATTATCATTTTGAGGTAGACCTTTTAAAATTGAGTAGAAGATTGGACTTGGAAACAGAAAGCTAAAGAAAAATTACAAGTTCTATTTAGAGTTTTTAGCTCCAGGTGTTAGTAATAATGCTGAGATTGGAAAAAATAGGAGCAGAAACACATTGGAAGAAAACTGAGAAATGTAAAAATTAATGTTTGAGAGGCCCATATAACATTTGAATACAGATGTCGGAATGACATTAAAATAGTCAAGTTGTATATAAAATTCCATAGTCAAAAGAAGGTATAATTTAAGAGAAAATAGCCTTATAACAGCACAATTGCAATGAAAAAACAGTTCCTTCAGACAAAAATGCCAAAAATAAAAAGGGAGAAAACAAAACTGTTGTAAATATTAAATATTCCTGATTAGATAACCAAACAAGAAGTTAATTATTGATTATTTACTTAACTATTAAAGTCTCTATGGAATATTAAAAAAAAACTACAAGACAGGATGCATGTATTATTTGAGAATATAAGAATAAAAATTAAAATAATCATCAAGGAAAACAAAAATATATAATACTTGCACTATGCTTAGAATTTCTATCAATAAAAAATGTCAGATGAAGGGAGATTTGTGTGAAATGTGGGAAAATAGGAAAATAAAAGAAATAGGAATGCAATATCTTTTGAAATTTTTTTATTAGGAGGGAGAAACTAATTTAAATAATATAATATTTAAATAACAGTATTTAAGTTGAATAGATAAAGATAATTTAAGCAACTTGTCCTATACCAATGAACAAAACAGAGTGGCAAATATTTCATTTGGTTTTCCTTACAACCCATTGTGTATCCATAAGAAATATAGCTACATGGTATTTATAGTTTACCTAAATTCACATATCAAGAAAATGTGTACAAACAATTCAGGAATTGTTTTTGGTGTATATTTTGAAATTTACATGATAATACCTATTAGATGGTCCTTGCCAGATGTTCAGGATATTAATCATATCATAAATAGGTGGATTGCTTTATTTCCTTAAAGCTCAACATTAAATTTTACCAAAAATGTTCATGAGCTATCACACAAATTTTTCAATTTTTAAGTTTTTTCGCCTCTCTAGAGCAAATACAATAAATAAAACAGCTCTTAACGCTAACCCTCTTGGAAAGTAGAACACTTATATTTAACAATGTATTCTTTCATGTATTATCATGTCTAATTCTTTCATAGATTCCAGATATTGTGATGTTTTTGAGATGCCTCCTCATTATATTCTATCAAAATATGTTAATTTTTACATACCAAAATAATTATAATGATATATATCCTTAGCTATTATCTTTCTCAATGGAGTGTATTCCTCTTCATCAGGACATATGCATTCTATTATCTTCATATTATCTTAATTTATCAGAATCAGTAACTGAACAATTGCTTTGTATTCCTTTATGTGAAACTTTTTTGTTTTACAGATTCATTTTGATTTTGAATTTCTTAAAACTTCTTCAATTTGCAACTAAAATTTCCAGCCTATAAATTCTACCTTCAGTGTAATAGATTCACCTCTTATTCATAAAAACTTTTATGATTAAATACAATAAACTCTGAAAAAAATCAAAATCAAAATGCAAAGCATTTTGCAATGCTTGCAAAAATATGATGGTTAAATCCCTGATAGAAAAATCATTAGCCAGAATAAACGAGCCTGGGAGTTAAGTGGTAGAACATAGTTAGTTTTAATTCCCAGTACCAAACAACAATGAAAAAAAAAAAAGAAAGAAAAGAAAGAATTAAAAAAACTATCATCCTTATCCTTATATTGACATTGGAAGATAGGGGGATCCTATCCCAGAAATATGAAAGTCAATGAGAAGAAGCTAATTTCTGTCTAGAAATTAATGCCAAACATGTGGCTAGTTCTGAACTATGGATCTTCAGGACAGATACTACCGAAATTTACAAAAGAAAAATGGTTCGGGATGTCCCTTAATAGAGAATATTTGGTGTGTGTTCAATTACACAAATTATGTGCTTTTAAACAAAATAATTAGCACTTTTCTGAGGAATATAACATAATCTGCTATAAAATATTCAGGTGTTTAGTATATAATACAGAATTATTAAGAATCAGGAAAATACAACCATTCTCATAAGAAAAAAAATAAATGAGGAAAAATAACAATGACCCATATACTGATATTAGGAGGAAATGATTATTATGTAGTTGTTGTAAATATTTTATAAAATAAAGGATAAAATAAATATAAAAATATCAGAAAAGAGATATAAACTATTACAAGACTGAAAGTGGAAATATATAAAATTTCTGATATTTCCTTTCTTTAGCCAGAGAACCAAGAGATCAGTAATTGTATAAGTCTATTTTCATGTCTACAGTTCTCTTACAAGCAATTATATTTAAGTTATCCTTACCTCAATAAAAAAACCACAGATCAGCATGTTATGGAAGTTCAGCCTGTTATAGGAAGTTCAACCAACTTTTATTACAAATATTTGACTTTAAAATAGTTTGTTATTTTGCAGTGTTAAACAACTACCTTTCTTATTATGGAACTTATTAAAAGCCAAATGACCTTTTGTTTAGATAAATCAAGAAGTAAGGGTATAAAATGTTCTCATTCTCCCTAGAATTGATTTACACAGTAATATATATGGAGGAAGTGTTCAATAAACAATGAACAAATGAGTGAATGTGTGAGTGAGTGATTCTGTTACTAAGAGAACTGTAACAACAGAAATAAGATCTGTGACTTTAGAATACATTCTAAATATTTAAAACTTTAATCAAATTTCAGATTTATTAAAAGGAATCTATAAGCATAAAAATTAAAAGAACAAGCTAAAAGTTATTTTTCTCTGTTTTTATTAGAAAATAGTAATGATGTCAAGGAAATAGCTAGTAAATATATCATTTAACAAAATTAAAAGGAGAGCTGTAGACATGTTGTCAAATATACTAATTTAAAAGATGAAAATAAAGTGCTTTAAAATCCCTAATAAACTATCTTCAGTTATTTCATATCTACTCTGTAGAAAAAGGTATAACTAGGTATAGATTTGTAGTATGATTTTGCTACATCTGTAATTCATGAAATTGATCCTATTTGCAATAAAGATAGTAATAACAGTGAATAATATAGTGATAGTACTGAAAACAATTGCAATTATTTCTTAAATCACAGGAAAATATAATCAAATGAACAAAATACCTGCGCTCATGTATCAATAGTACACATGTTCTGTTAATCTAGGCAGCATTATTTTCTGCAAAGCTCAATAATTTGTTTCAAATTGCCCAGCTAATTTTGGTTTTAGTTAGTTAAACTGCAAAGCTAATGAAATGCTAATCCCAAAGCTTTCATCAGTCCAGTGTCTGTGTAACTCCTTAATTTCGAAGAGTTGGCACAAAAAATTGCTTCCTCATAAGGAAAGAGTTATATTACAAAGATTAAAGTACATTTAACTGTTTCACTTTTTTCATAAATGCTTTTTTCATTGACAGACACATTCATTTGTTTGCCAGAGAATTATTTAGCAACTACTGTTCCTGTTAGGTATTTGGGGACCATATAACAAAACAATTATATATGTTATAAGAAGACAACATAAAAGCAAAAAACAACCTAAATAAAAATATCAGCACATAGAAATACAGAAATAATCTTAGCAGGGGGCTAAATAACTAAGGTGTTGACATGGATATTGGACAGAATCTTCAGCACCCTCTTAGACACCAGCTGTTTTCTTCATGGACAGTACCTACCCTGCTTTAGGATGTCAGTCACCTCCTTTTAGGGATTTGGGCAATATATACCAACATGAGTTAAAGTGTCAACTTTTCTGAAAGCTTACTGAAAGGCCAGATGATGGAACTCAAAAGCATGAAGGACGTTGCTTCATGGTATGAGAATTACACTTTCAAGACAATCCCTCCTCCTTTATCTCTTTTCAAATTAATTTCCTCTTCTTGCCTTTCGTGATAAAGTGGGTGCCTTGTGAATACACACCAGAGCAACTTGTTGACGCTTTCAACTCCTTTTAGGCAATGGGATCAAGAAATATATCTCACTACTCATCTTTTCTTCCTTGCTGCCTTCCATTCTATTTCTCATTTAAAATCCCCACGGGCTGGAGCTGTGGCTCAGCGGTTACGGCGCTTGCTCAGCATGCACAAGTACATGGGTTCAAACCCCAGCACCCACGTACACTATTAAGTGTCAGAGCAATGAAAGCCATGTGAAAAACTCAATAAAATTTGGTTCTCTCTGCCTCTCTCTCTCTCTCTCTCTCACGGTCCTTCTTTCTTAAAAAAAAAAAAAATCAAAATCCCCTTAGCTTAGAACTCCAAAATAAAATGTTGTCAATTTACTGTTTGCTTAAGGATCTGCTTTCCAGTGCACTGCCACCCCAAGTATAAAAAAAGGGACTCATTAGAAATGTAGATTCTCTGGTCTTATCCAATGTCTACCAAGAATCTCTATGTCAACATGACCCACAATTAACACATGTCCATGAGACTGTGAGACACAGTACAGATCTACATAATTGTTTGAAACTAGTGTACTGACCCAAACCAAGAACAAGAGTGAGAAATCTGAATATCAATTTTATATTGCCACATAATCTCCGCTTTATGTTATAAATGCATTGTTTTGCAAAAAGGATTGAAGTTTTAAAGAGTTAGTTCTTCAATGCAGATGATTATGAAGCACTTTTCTAGAAAACTCAAACTAAATAATTTATTTCAATGTTACACAAAATGATTTTAAAAACCTTGCAGTGATAAGTTAATATTTCCAGAGACCTGACCAAGAAAAAGGAGCTAGTGGAGCATAAAACAAATTAAGAGAAAATTCTAGGAAAGAGAAACAGTAAGTATGAATGTCCCGATAAAGAAGTTTGCATGGCTTTATTTGAGGGTGAGGAAAAAAAGGGCAATCTTGGCGACTGAAGCACCGGGTTAAGGAGGAAATGAGGAATGAAGTCAGGAATGTGTGTCTGTATACTTATGTGTGGGTGGGAGGGGTGGATGCATTGCCTGCATCTTTTCTGGCCAAGCTAATATTTTGTCCTTTGTCTTCTAAGTGAGATAAGAAGTTATTGGAAGGATGGAATGGAGGAAGAGTATGATTGGGTTTACTTTCTCAAAGGATATTTCTATTTAACCATTTTAGAAACAAACTCAATGTGGGTCAGATGTGAAGATGAAGACCAGACAGGGGATTGGAGACTACTGGAAGAAACCAGTGGAGAGTTAGTATCTGCTATTAGTATTATGTTAGATCAGGGCAGAAGAATTGTTTGGGTTTTGAGTGAACACTGAGAGTAGTAGTACCAAGAGTGTTATCTGATAGCAAAGATACGGGTGTTGATGATGAGAAGCAAAAGAGCAAAATAAAGATGTGTGAACTTTTACTTGAGCAACAGGAAAGATGAAATTAACAATAACTGGGTGAAAAGAGAATGTTTAACAAAACTTATCCTCAAAACTTACTGGCCCAAATACTTATAAAACTTAATGTGCAATAGCAAATAAAAAAGTACCTATAGATTGTACAAATCTTGTGTTCACAAAGTGCCTCACAAGCCTAGGTAATAAAGAATCATCAAAACAAGCATCTTGTGTTATCATTTAGGATGCTGTGTCTTAAAAGAAGTTTAGAAAACTGGGTACCGTGGCACACTCCTATAATACCAGTAACAGGAGATGAAGGCAGGAGGATTGAAAGTTTGAGAGCACTCTCAGCAACTTAGAAGACCTCATCATTTTAGCAAGACTCTTCACCAAATAAAAAAAAAAAATTAGAAAGGACAGTGGTGGGATGTAGCTCAATGGTAAAGTACCCCTGGGTTCAATTCCCAGTATAAAAAAATAAAGAATCTTAGATAATGGTTAAAGTCCTGATTATATCACTTACTAAGTGAGTAACTAACAATTGGGCCAGTTACTTATTATCTGTGAATAAATATCTTCTGGTGTAAAATGGACATATTATTTACATTTTTGGTATTTTGAACAAATTAAAATAAATAGCAGTAGATACTATTGATACTTTCTAAATTTTATATCATCCTAGGAAAGGAATAAGGAATAAGTATTGATATTAGATATATTTATATTTAGGAGCCTAAAAATATAAGAGAGGAAAATAATAGTTTGGAATGGAAAAAATATCTACCTTTAAAAATTCAAATGGAATCAAATGGAAATAAATGCTTTCATAATTTTTTCCAACTTTATTTTTCTAGTTTTTTTCAGCTTTTATACATTATATTTTATGTGCCCTTACTACAAAATATTGTTTATATGGACTATTAGAATAATAGCTAGGACAAAAATTGAGAGATGAAGATTTTGATCTTGACCTTGCACATACTCAGTGTCTAATATCTTCTTAACTGTTTTTCAAATCTTTTTTTTTTTTTTTCAGGGGTAAGGACTGAACTTGGGGCCTTGCGCATGTTAGGCAACCACTCTGCCACTGAGCTAAATCCCCAATCCCTGTTTTTTCAAATCTAAACAATTAAGAATAAATCATCATTAGAATTTCTACCAGTTAATAATGAATGATTTATATGATTCAAAACATAGCTATTGCTTTAACAAAGAAAAATTTATAGTTCTTTGAAAACTATTTTCTACAGCATTCAGAGAACTCTAGAATAATCAGATTGCCTGCATACAGTGCTATTTATCATTGCATAATGCCCCACTAAGAGATTAATCAAATATTACTTGAATATGATATTGTGAGTCTTACATAATTATAGTAACAACAATGGGAAAATAGATTTTCTTCAGTACATTTCATTGACAGCAATTCATTCACCAACATTCATACTTGTAATAGTAAGAAAATTTACCATTTTCTGCTAAACAGAGAATGGGACTAAATGATAACTTACCATTCATTATTTTTTCTTATAGGAAAACACATGAGCACAAAACATGCTTTTTTAAGCATGTATATATTCTGCATCTATTTACTCAAAATATCCAGGGTATAAGAAATTCAAGATAAAGACGTTTTCTGGTTTTGATGTTTCCATACATTTCACCAGGTATTGTTAATATGATTTTTAAGGAATTAAATTTTAAATTTATTTGAACTGATACATAATAGAACGCTTTCCTTTTAATGTCTCATACTGGATAGTTAAGGATCGAAATTTAAGGTAAAATTTGTTTGTAAAAGCTAAAAGCTGAAATGAGATTTTTTGCCATGCTAATTAGAGTGCTGATTCTACATAGCAAGTGAAGAGTATAATAGCAGAAATCTGCTTAGTTTTATAAATTTAAACTCACTGAGAAACAGCAGTCTTGGCCTCAAATTATTTTCAATTTTATTTCTCTTGAGCTGTTTGCAATAAAAGTTTAAATAACAATCTATTGGTTCTTAAGATATACGATGAAGAAAAGAACAAAATGTGTGAGAGCATCAAAAGTACACTAAGTTTTTTCTTGTTCAAAACCAATATCTCTAAAATATCTTAACATCCATGAGTACTAGTTAGTTTACACTATAAGATTTATTATAGAGCTGCAAAATCCAGATTAATGGTATCACTTATGACTTATGACAATTGTAGACATATAAGATAAGATGACTTTCAGAAGAAAATGTTCAGAAATAATTGATAAGTGCATTGTCCTCATGTGGTGTGACATAGGATAGATGTTGGCATATCTAGATATGCAGAAGCAAACTTATGAATTTGACTTTGTATTTACACCATATAAAACATAACAACATGGATCAAAAACTTGATTTATAAGATCTAAAGCCTTAAAAAGTTTGGTAAATATTTACCAGATATTCCACTCCTTGCTATTAAACCAAAATATATAAATCAATATACTATAGTGATATAAGCATTCCAACCCCTAAAAGAAAACAATATATTCATAAGAGCCAATTTAAGGAACCAGCCTATAGACCTTTCAAAAGATGAAGAGATTAAGAAAATGTGATATACATACCCAATGTAATTTCAGTCATCCATAAACAATTAAATTATGTCATTTGCAGATAATGGATGAAACTAGAGAGCAATGTGCCAAGTGAAATAAAAAGACTCAGAAGATCAAGGATTGAATGCTTTCTTGCTTTTGGGGAAATGATAGAGAGAGAGTGAGGGAGGGAGGGAGAGAGAAAGATTGAGAGAAAGAGAGAAATTAATTTCATGAAAGTAGAAGAGAGAACAATAGAGTGGAGAGGAAGGGGATCAGGAGGCAGGGAGGAGGAGAGGGCACAGGAAGTACAGGAAAATGAAATCTACCAAATGATACTATGCTCCTGTACAAATATCACACAATGATCATAGATACATAATTATACTATAATGATAATTATGCTGAATGATGATGATGATGATAATAACAAAAGAAGGGAAATCAGTAGAATAGAACAAGCAAATAAGTGGGAAAAAGAAGGGGAAAGAAATTTGAGAAAATGGGGAATAAGATTTATTAAATTATGCTATATATTAGATCACATTATACATGGCAAGAGATTCTTAGATTTAACATCACAGGAAAGAGCAACCAGATAAAAAATGTAGACAAATTTTACTTCATCAAAATTTAAAAATTGCGTGCATTAAATATACTTTTTTAAAGGGCAAATAATTTAAAGAATGGAAGAAAATATTTGCAAATCTGCTAAAATTTGAGTCTCCAGATTACATAAAAACTATTATGATTCAGCCACAGAAAGACAAAAAAAAACTCTAATTAAAAAATGGGTAAAGTGCTTTAACAAACATTTATTCAAGGAAGATATACAAATGACAAGTACACAAAAAGATGTTCAACAACATTATTAGTGAAATACATTCAAAATCATAATGAGGTACCCACTTTAACCCTCTGGGATAGTTATTATACTTCTGTTTTTATTTTTTTAAGGTGGAAAATATCTGTTGTTGATTATTCAGAGAAATTATAACCCTTAATGTGAATGTAAAATAATTCAGCTACGTTGAGAACAGCTCGGTGGTTTCTGAAAAGATGAAATAGAATTATGTGATTAAATAATTCTGGTTTCAGAAACATATCTAAAATAATTGAAAACAGGTACTCAAAAATTCATGTACACATGTGTTCATTGAAGTATTACTCATAATAAATAGCCAAAATGCATAAACACCAGTAAAAAAATGCATAAATCAACTATTGCATATTAATCAGCTTTCTGTCACTATAATAAGAAATTGTGATAACTTATAAAGAGAAAGTGTTTCTTTTGGCTTACAGTTTTAGAAGTTTTCATCTGTGTTTGGACTATTCAACCCCTTTCTTTGGGCCTAGGGTGACACATCATGACAGAAGTGCCTGGTAGAACAAAACTCTTTCCCTCATGGCCAGGGAGCAAAAGGGAGAAAGAGAAAGGGACCCAAATATCACATTTTCTTTGAGGGTACATCTTTAATGAGCCAAAGGCCTCCCCACCAGGGCCCACCTGCTAAAGTGTCCACTGCCTTCTAATAGCACTGCATTAAGGACCAACTGCCTTTACCATATAAAACTGTGGAACACTCAATAACCCAAACTATCACATGTGATGTAGACTTTCAATGAAATAATATGCAGTTGTAAAATGAAATATGCACTCATACACAGTACAATGTGAATGAATCTCCAAAACTCCATGAGAAGTATAAAAATTCATACATAATTGATTATGCACTGCTATTTTATTTATGTGAAGCATTCACAATAGTTGAAAATATAAAGTCATATTAAATTGATGGTTCTGGGTAATGAGCATTGGTCATGGTTAATGGGCATATCCAAGTCATTTGATGACATAAGTTGGCTTAGGATAAATACTATGGAAATTACCATTTTAAAATATTATTTTCTGATAAAAATAGCCAAATGACTTAGGAGGAGGATGGTGGACCATAGGGAGGCAGCATCTGGTCACTCTCTTTGACTTGAAACAAAGAAGCTCCAGGAAGCTGCCTTTCTACGGGTGTGTGTATTGGAAAAATCACTGGAACACAGTGCTGATCAGTGGGGGATTCTCTGTGATGGAGATTTGTGTGTAGTTAGTGGAAACAGGAATAGAATCAGACCCAACCAGTCACCACCTAGACTGCCTTTTCTCCCCAGTTAACAGAGGAACTGGGGAGATGCTGATTGATAAAGTAAGACTGCTTCTGCCATGCAGAGACCAAGTGCATGTAGAAACATAGTATTGGGCTGAAATCAGTACAAAAACTCTTCATCTCCACTGTGGAGGGGAAAGCAGATTCCCCCACACACCCGTTAAGGAGGTTGGGCAATAGTCATTTGGACCAGAGGCAGGTGAGAATGAATGGGTCACCAAAGTAGATTTCTCCCCAAACCTGCCAGGACCTTGCCAACATTTAGAGGTTGAACCCAGAAGATCAGCTCTAGGACTAGCCTAGACAATTACCAGCAGCAAGGCATTCAGGTTGGAGGAGCATGGGTTATCCCAGTTTCCCCAGTCCTCCTCCCTAAATCAGAGGACCCAAGTGACTGCCTAAGGAAGGTCCAGAGCACCTAAGAGAGAACTGGGTCTGGGTCCAGGAGGTCTGGAGCAATTGCATATACATCCAGCAGAGCAGCTGCTGCTCTGCACTCACCCCCCCCCCATTTGTCTTGAATTGAAGGAACTCTGGAGTTATAGTTCCTGCACTGGAGAGGTAAATTAACATGCATCCTCTGTGGCAGTAGCAGCAAGAAAACTCCAGATGATTGAGCTCTAGATCCATGACCTGGCAACCAGCTCTCTACTCCTAGGATACAGCAAAGCTTTCACTGTGATTACAGTGCTTCTGACTGGGGGTTTCTACTGACGAATCTCAATCAGAGACTGATCATCTTCCCCTAACATGTAACAAGATAATTTCAGAGATCAAAATTTTTTTCTCCTTTCTTCAGTATTTTTTTCCTTTTCTCTTTTCTTGTTTACTTTAGATATATATTGCATATTTTGCTTCCTTTTTGTCACCCCTTCAATTGTTTTCCTTTCATTCTTTTTTTTTCTTTTTTTCTCTTTTAATTATAGATATTTTTCCTTGCAGGAGGTAATTGTTAAACCTCAAGACCAGAGTCAAAATCAATGAAACAGTGAATAAAATAAATTACAAAGAATCAACAAAAAAAGAGTTGGTTCTTGAAAAAAAAAATAAAATAAAATTGACAGACCTTTAGCCCATCTCACCAAAAGAAAGATTGAAATGAAGGAATTAACAAAATCAGAAAGGAAAATGGAGAGATCATCACTGATCCATCTGAAATCCAGAGGATTTTCAGAACCTATTTTGACAAACCACACCCCTTGAAGTTAGATAACCTGGAAGAAAAGGACAAATCCCTAGCCATATAAAACATTTCAAATTGATGCAGGTGGATATGGAAAACATAACAGGCTGATATCAGGTTATGAAATTGAAACAGCAATTAAAAGCCTTCCAAAAAATGAAAACTCAAGACCTGATGAATTCTCAGGACAATTCTACCAGATCTATATAGAAGAACTAACACCTCTCTTTATTAAGCTATTCTAAGAAATTGAAAGGGAGGAACACTCCCAAATATTTTTATGAGGCAACCATAAATTGACATAAATACCAATTGAAGACACATCAAGAAAAGAAAGCTATAGACCAATATCCCTGTTGAACATTGATACAAAAACCCTAATAAAATTATAGCAAATCATATTCAACAATACATTAAAAAGATTATGATCAAGTAGGCTTCATTTCAGGGATACAGGGCTGGTAAAACATAAGTAAATCAATAGATGTGATTTTCCACTTAAACAGAATTAAAGACAAAAGGTATATAATCATCTCAATTGATGCAGAAAAGGCCTTTGATAAAATCCAACATCCATTTGTTCTTAAAACTCTGGAGAAGGTAAGGATCAAGGGAATTTACCTCAACTTTGTAAGGGCCATTTATGACATGCACTCAGTCAACATTATACTAAATAAAGAAAAAATGAAAGCATTCTAGAAGACCCATTAGTTCCATGGAAGACATCTAGAGCTCATGAATGGATTTAACAAATTGGCAGGATACAAGAATAACACCCCAAAATCAATAGCTTTCATATACTTCAACAGTAATTCAGCAGAAGAAGAAATTAGAAAATTCATCCCATTCACAATAGCCTCAAAAAGAATAAAATACTTGGGATTTAGTATAACAAAATAAGTAAAATATATTTATAAGGAAAACTACAGAACATTCAAAAAATAAATTGAAGAAGATCTGGGAAGAAGAAAAGACATCCTATATCCTTGGATAGGCAGAATCAATGTAATTAAAATGGACATTTTGCCTAATATGCTGTAAATATTCAATACAATTCTAATCAAAATATCAATGTCATTCTTCACAGATATAGAGAAGTCAATTCTCAAA